>JASAMW010007756.1:0-30906 GCA_030247985.1 Epsilonema sp. ZAB3_2
TGGAAGCGTGGCCAGATGAAAGTGCAGCAAAGTTCATACTGCAGTCAATTCGCGAGGGTGCTGATATCGGTACAGGTGTGACAGCTCCAAGGGCAGTTCCAGCGAGGTGTTCCAATGCAATTTCAGCAAAGAAAGATTCAATGCAGTTGCAGGATGTGGTGAAGGCTGATGTTGCTGCTGGATCCAAGCTGGGCCCTTTCAGTCAGCCACCCTTGCAGGACTTTGTCTGTTCTCCTTTAGCTGTCATTCCAAAGAAGCCAGCAGCACCTGGGCTTCCGGCAAGAGTTCGGGTTATTCACAACCTGTCCGCTCCAACAGGCGGAGCAGTCAACGAGCTTATACCAGATGAAGCCGCCTCAGTGGAGTACAAGAAGTTCGATGCTGCAGTGGATATGGTGCGTGCTTGCGGCAAAGGTGCATACATGGCAAAAATCGACTTTCGTGATGCGTACAAGCACATCGTGGTCCGTCCGGACCAGTGGCACCTTCTGGGCCTACATATCGATGTGCCACTCGGTAGAGAGTATTACTTTGATGCGACACTTCCATTCGGCTTGCGTAGTTCATGTTCGATTTTTCAAGTTTTTTCCAACATTTTTCGGGACATATGCAAGGCGCGCGGTGTAAAGTACATGTACAACTATCTTGACGATTTCTTCTTGGTCAGTCAGAGCAGAGCAGGTTGTGAAGAGGCTCTGGGCATAGCCAAGCAAACAGCGGCTGAGCTGGGATTTCGTCTGCAGGATGAAAAGCAGGAAGGTCCGGCTACCTGTCTTACACTGTTGGGTATCGAGATCGATTCAGTGGCGCAGCAGCTGCGAATTGATGCAAAACGCCTTGCAGAGACACTGGAGTTGCTGGAGCAATGGGCAAAGCGGGGCACTGCAACAATTCGGGAGATCTGTTCAGTGCTGGGCAAGCTTCACTTCATCTGTCTGGTTTGCCAGCCTGGTCGAGCCTTCCTGCGCAGGATGATCGATTTGACCAAAGATCGGTCAGACTATGACTCTGTGGTCAGTCTGGATGCAGGATTCCAGGAGGATATTCGGTGGTGGAGGCTGTTCCTGCCCCAGTGGAATGGTACTTCAATCATCCCTGAGAGGAACTGGGTCCTGGATGCTGAGCTGTGCTTGTTTACAGATGCATCGACTACTGGCTGTGGAGCTTTTTATGAAGGCGACTGGCTGTATGCTCCTTTTGAAGGCTGGTTCTACAAGCAATCAATCCCCTTCAAGGAGCTGTTCGCTGTGGTGTTGGCTGTTGCGACTTGGGGAAGCAAGTGGAAGGGGAAGAAGATCAAGTTTCACGTGGATTCCATGACAGCGGTGAATGTGTTGGGCTCCTATCGTTCGCGTTCACCTGCAATGGCAGCGCTTATGCGACTACTTTTCTTCCTCTGTGCAACCTTCGACTGTCATGTGGCTGCGATCCACATCGAGGGCGTCTGCAACGAAGTGGCAGATGCCATCAGCCGGGCTCAATGGGACCGTTTCTTCTCACTTGCCCCTGCTGCTTCCCCCACCCCCACCCCTGTTCCCTCGGTGTTTGAGTCGGTGTTTTTCAGCGAGCTCACATCAAGACCATCCCAGCTCAATCGCGGAGATGCTGGTTCATCCCACCCTCCCATCATCCAAAGAGTTCCTCCAAAACCGGCTTCTTTTCCTGGCGATGCTATTTCAAACCGCACAAACCGCAGCAATGTACATTTCTGGCGTTCGAAAGGTCGCAATGGTCGAACTGACCTCAGTAGAGTCGCGTACTCTAACCGCGGCTCCCAAAGGTTTCGATCGCACTACCATGGTTGGCATCCAGCGCAAGTTGCCAATCACAACACTCGTACTAGCACAACTCGAGCAGGGAGGGATTCTTCCGGGGGGGCTCTCAATGTCTCAGCGAGATGGTGGTTTGGGCAGTAGTCGTGGTCGGAGTGTATGGGCTGCTGCGACTGGGCGAACTTGTGCCCAAGGCGGAGAAAGCATGCGAGCCACGCCGGCACCCAACACTCAAGGACGTGTCGTTCGGGGAGGGAATTGCGGGGTTGCGCTTGAAGGCGACCAAGACCGACCAGGCGGGCAAAGTATGCCCTACAGTTACGCTGAAGTATGTATGCGGAACATCGGCCCCCTGCCCCGTGTGCTTGCTCAAGCAAGAGGCGTGCGCGCAACGCCAAAGGGGCATACCAGTGGGGGCCCCACTGCTTCTCAGCAACAACGGCCGGGTTCTCACATGGAAGACAGTCGTCAATCAGCTGAAGCAGTGGATGCAGGTGCTAGGGGTCGACGCCAAGGGCTTCTCGGGGCGTTCCCTGCAGAGAGGTGGGGCAACCTCTGCAATGATGGCGGAACTGATGGCAGACGAGATAAAGAAGCTGGGGAGATGGGCGTCAGACACCTACCTGCTGTACGAAGCGCCCCCTCAGCCCCACATGGCGGAGCTGGCAGGAAGACTACCAACTGTGGCATCACCATCTTGCAGCGACCAGGCTGTGAGCATCTTCGGTGGGACTACAGTCTGAAGCAGTGGCAGCGAGTGGGGTAGGGTCATGACATGGTACTTTGGGCGCGTTTGATCTTTCATACTGTGCGTATGTTTATGCTGTTGGCAAATAAAAACTTACCGCTCCAGTGTCTTGTCATTATACAGGTTTAATGGCAACGCACATTAAGCCAGTATAGTGAACAAAGATACTGGACTGGCACATGCATGCGTGTATGTTATGTATTGTAAGTGGTGACTGTTGAAATGGTTTACGTGACTACTGTATGTACGTGAGAACGTGAAAAGGCGAACGTGAGTTTTTTCTGGAAAGTTCGCCTTATCTTCATGCGACGGATGCTTGAAGAGGTTGGTTTGATTCTTTTTGAACCCACCCACCCACTCCAGATTCTATTGGATGTTTGGTTAATGTGTGTGTTATGTGTTTTATTGTGACATGTGTGTAGGCGCGTTTGATCTTTCATACTGTGCGTATGTTTATGCTGTTGGCAAATAAAAACTTACCGCTCCAGTGTCTTGTCATTATACAGGTTTAATGGCAACGCACATTAAACGTATATATTTTACACTTGCACGTATTGCCAGCAATCACAATGAATGGCCCATTGACATCGAAGACATGTGCCGGGCGTATACTCGGCGTGTCCATGCCCCGACACACGCAAGATGCATGGACAGCCGTGGATGCGCACCGAGCGTACGCCGAGCAAATTTCCTTCCATTCCAATATGAATGTGAATCATGAAGTGAGATTATTCAGCTTAGATCATCTTTATTGTTCTTGTTGGACTGGCGGCTGCTCTGATACTGCGCTCAGCGCCATCGCAGATAGGGACATGCTGCGGGTGGAGGAAGGGGAATGGCAGGATCCTCCGCTGTCCGTTGCTGTCCGTCTCACAAGACCGCCGCCGCTGTGATCGCGCTCTCGCTGCTGCAGGATATTCCCCTGCATCTCCAGGATGCTCGCAGTCAGCATGGCCATCTGACTCATGAGCGCTTCTTGGCCCCGCTGCACTTCGCGAACCGCGTGCTGCAGTTCCAGTTGAGCCTGCGACAGAATGCAGATGTAACACTCATACATATGCACTTACAGTACATATTGTATGTCATGGATATTCATTCGTACAGTACAAGCTGGCGGGGCGAGAGGGACTCATTCCCATGAGTTCTTTCCGCAGAAAGTGCAAAAAAGATACCTAGTTCCGTGCTTGTATTGGAGCATTACCCGGAGTCGAAACCACGCGTTTTTTGCAGGCGAACGCCCGACAGCAGAGAAGCGGAAAAGAAAAAGAAAACCCACAATCGCAGTTCAGCCTCCCCAGCGGTCATGGCACACTCAATAAACCAAAATCAAAATTTAAAATGACTGTGAGTCATTATCAGTGGCGCTAAATCCAAATACAACTCTTTGTTGTATGTAGTGGAAAAGATAGCGTACTGTAATGTTCCGTATATAGCCCCCTCTCGTGTATAACCCCCTCGTGTATAGCCCCCCAAATCGGCCACTAACGTCATTTGCCCTCGTGTATAGCCCCCTATTGCGAACCGCGAAAAGCAAGGGAAATCAAGTGTTTTTGCGCTAAAAACAGCGTTTTTGAGGTGTTTTGATGCATAGGAGTTCATCTGCACATCATTTCAGTTCTGATCATTTTGCCAGTGACATCTCTTCGAGAGAAATTTTTTGTAGCAATAATTTCACAATTTTGTAAGTTGAAAGCTGCATTTTTGATGATTGAAGCTTGAAAACGTGCCAAATAACCACCATAAACGAGTTCAGGAGGTCAAAAAACCTTACTTTTGGTACAAATGAAAAATGCCCTCGTGTATAGCCCCCTCGTGTATAACCCCCTCTCGTGTATAGCCCCCTAATCGGTGCTTACCATTTGTATAGCCCTATGGGGCTATCTACGGAACATTACAGTACTGTACTCTAACGATATCGATGAAGAAGGTACGCACGTACAGTACTGTACGTACGGTATAGGTAGCTACATACGTAGTAGGTACGAAAGAAATGATTCACATCTGTTGAAACAATACAATACTCAGGCTTCACGCATCGCTCACTTTGCCCAGGTCAATCAGCGCGTTTCCCCTCTCAGCCAACTTCCGCTGATCCCACTTGATCCGCCGAAAGCTAAAAAATTAAAATTTCTTCCAATTTTTAATTCGAAATTATCGCTAAAATTAGACTATTGAAATAATTAGACTAAAATTAAATTATTAAAATAGACTACGTAAATGCCTCTGAAACATCAACCCGTACGTACATAGCCTCACTCATTGATAGCTTGTAGGAAGCGGCGCTGATGCGTGCGTATTTTGACGTCGTCCCGACTGCCGTGTCGCTTGTACTTGTGGATGAACCAGGTCTGCTGGAGGACGCTGGCCGCCGTCTGCTTGCGCGCCTGGTTCAGCTTGGAGTCGGAGATGAAGTTGTTCACGTGCTTCTCCGCCTTCGTCAGCTCCAGCTTCCGCGCGATCACCGCGATCAAAGCGGATGATGCTGCCGCACCCTTACAATAAATACCGTGTGGGTGTAATGTGGAATTTCTTCTCAGAACGGCATCAGCCGGCCGAAACATCCATGCTACTACAGTAGTATATGTAGGGGGTAGGTAGCCAACAAAAACCGTAGGCGCAAAATGCCAAATTCACCACAATTGCCTGCCACCTTCCGGCACCTCTTCATATCTACCATACAGTAATTTTGCGCCTCTGGCAGCTGAATTTTGGGGCGCAACTGGAAAACTGGGGCGGAAATGCGCCTCAAGTTACCACGTACCTACCCCCCAGTACCGGTAGTGTACCCAGAATAGAGTCGTAGATGCGTGATGGGTGGACTCGTAAGCTTTGATTTTGATGTTTCAACCGGCTAAGACTGAACCGAACTGAACCGACACAAAACTAACCGCGGACAGCTAAAAGGCTAACGAACGAATAATCGTAAACGTAGGGTACGTTCATACCACGAGTCCCGTGCACACGGCAAGCGCGCGTCCGCAGTAGGTGTGGGGCACGATATCGCCGTATCCGATCGACATGAAAGTGACCATGACGAGCCAAATTGAGTTCAGGTATGCATGCTGAGGATAACGCTGCTTCCTGCAATAAACCCATAATCAGCAGGACCAACCACATCTTATGTACCGTGGTGTGTAGTGTACTACACGTGCAATTCGAAACAAATCGTGATCAGTTCATTGTCTGTGTACCCGTTGGAAGTGTTGATCGGATCGGCGAATGAACGATAATCCTCCCATATGCCATGCCTGAAACTCACCAAACAAAGGGTCGCATAACTAATACCAAAAGTATCAAACCAAGTCAATCAATTTAGCTCAATTCTGATCATAAGCAATCAGTAATTTGTGAATACCACATACTCTAACCTTTCGCACTGTGTGAGCATCCATCCGACTATGACGCAGTAGACACAGGAGAAAACGATGAGCGACTGCAGGGGTCCTTCCAGCATGCGGGTTTTCAGGACGAAAGCGAAATTGACGCTAATGCGGTTGAGCGCCGCGATGCTACGAGTGGCGGCGTCCTGAAACGATAAGCACAAAAATGAGTGAACCAACATCCCTACTGCGTACAGTCGAGGCTTAGGCTTCAAACAGTAGGCCTAATTAGACCTTAGGCTAATTAGACTCTATGTACCAAGTGTGCAAAGCAAAATGTACCATGTTCCAGACTGTACGCCTGTAACACCTGGTACATACCGTACCTGGAACTGTCTACTATGCAGCACCATGTATCGACCGAGCAGGTAGGAGCGGGCGAACATCGGAATGGACAGGACGGAATCCCACGGCAACGCCACCATACGGAAACTCATGTAATCCCGATTCAGATAAGGCCAGCGCAAGGTACCCGATCCTGAAGAAAAACACGGAGCACAGTTTACAAGGGAGGTAACCCAGGTAAAGTTACCCAAAATTTTACTCTGACGTCACTACTACAGTACATACATGCATACCCACTGCTTTGTGCTGTACAGTGTGCCCGTATGTACGGTACACCAGCGTACTGTAATGTTTCGTGTATTGCCCCCCTCGAATATAGCCCCCCTTGCCCCCCTAATCGGTGCCTATCGTCATTTGTACTCGTATATAGCCCCATACCAAAGACCGCGAAAAACGACGGAAACGGAGGTTTTTACAGCTAAAAACAGCGTTTTCGACGTGTTTCTAGCCATAGGAGTTGATGACGCATCATTTGGGGAAGTTTGGGATACATTTTGGTTTTCACCCCTCTTGACCACTTCAGCAGAAATGGTCAGTCCTTGTCAAAAATGATAATTTTTGCGCACGAATAGCCTGTTTTAGACCACTTTAGCTTGTGTAAAGGTAAAATAAGCCATAAAAACGAGTTCAGGGGGTCAAATAACCTTACTGTGGTCACTAATGCAAAATGCCCTCTTATATAGCCCCCCTTTTGTATAGCCCCGCCTCGAATATAGCCCCCCTAATCGGGGCTTACCGATCATATAGCCCCAGGGGGCTATACACGAAACATTACAGTAGTAGTACAGTACATACTTGTACGTACGTACGGATGCACATGAACGTAGCATCATGTTATGTACGTACACCAGCGTATGTGCCTGCAAGTAGCCTATGTGTGTAATGTCAATGTGTGTGTGCGCTTCAAGCTGACTACGTACGTACCCACAACTTGCTGCATGTACACATATTACGTAACTGTCTGTATGTGTACATTCAGTACATGGTACAGTACAGTATGCGTAGACCTGGGAAAGGGCAAATGGAGCAAACGAGTATTTCCAGGGTGAGCTGCAACAGCCTGCCGATGGATACAGCCACTTTCCAGTCATCCGCTCCGCTATCAATCAGCGCAATCTAAAATGGAAATCAGACCACCATGAACCTCAAAAACTCAATACATTGTAGAGCTTCGTGTATAACCCCGTCGGTTTCTGATTTGAGGGTGCATTACAAAATGAGTAGAAAAAAAGCCAGAACAATACAATGTGCATTTTTGAATATTTGCCTGTTTATGACATTTATCAGTGATATGAGCTGTTTGGGGGATAGGAACTACGTATGTACGTATGTAGGAAGGAACTGATAGCCATTGAAAAGTAGGTAGGTTCGTAGGTTATCCATGAAGGGTTTACATATCAGTACGTACCTACGTACGTATACATATACGGTAGAAGAACTTGGCAAAACTCAATGTCAATATCATATCCTCTCCGGAGGTCCCCAAACCCCAATGTTCCTCCACGGCACCCACAAAGCTAATAAGCTGGAAGAAAGGCAGAAAAAGGAATAATTCCTCCTTCTCGTATATAGTCGTACGTAACCCAACGGTACCAACCAGTGCAACCTCGCCAACCTCAAAACGGCCCATTAATATTGCATCCTTTGGCTTGATTATGTAGGCTAAGCCAATTTCCAATGCAAAACGATGAATCAGTGTTCATCATGTGACGATTGTATGTACATGCACTGCATAAACACAGGCAAATACTGTTGTATGTGTACCTACGTAACTGTGTAAAATATCTCTCTCTTATCCCGCCACATTATTGCACACAGAGCAAACAGCACATCTAAAGTTGCATTTCTTTACTAATGGATACCCTGCTGTTCTTGCCTTTATTTCCATCCTGTGGTAGCAAACAATAAGCACGATCAGTACGAAAGTTGAGCAGACGATCAAGCTTCGAAGTGCCAATGAGATCCAGTGCGCCTATAGCAAAAAAACAAAAATATGTAGTCTGTAAAATAGATATAATTTCCTAGTTTACCACTTCCTTGCTATATGCGAAAAAATATTCCAACAAATAATTTTTGGCAGGCATGCCAGGGAATCGAACTCCGACCGCCTTCGTTCCAATTCCAACGACGAGCGACCAAACACATTGAACTACTGTACATTACCTACGTACGTATATGTACGCACAAGACGCTAAAGACATGAAACGCAAAGACCTTTCCCTATTTATGGTCAGGCATTTTCACATACCTAGGGTGCACAAGGCACATTGGTGGGGAACACCTGGCCATCCCAGGATGGAAAAGGCGCGTGTTGCAAAGTTTACCCGGAGAAAACTGAATACCGTACATGTGTACGTATGTGGGGTACTTGCCTTAGAGATAATGCGGGTTGCGGTCACTTCGCTTTCAAAAATTGCCAAGAAAATGCCGAGAGCAGCAAAGAGAACGGAGTAGTCGCACAAGCGAATGCGATTCGTGTAGAGTTGTTTGCGCACGCGAAGTCGTTGGTGGACAGTGCTCTTCTTCTGAAACTCTTCCCGATATCGATGGTAAACGGAGCTGCCTTTCGCAACGCTTCCGGTGGACGTAAACTCCTGATGAACCAGGGAATCGGTGCCGTGATTGGATATGGTGGTTTCGCTTTGCACCACAATTTGCGGTGGTTGATAGGCCGGCATTGCCGCAGTTTCCGCCGTCGTCCCGGTGGCAGAGTGGTTGAATGCGTTGACGACGCGGCGTTGCAGCTTCAGCGCGTTGTCCTGGCTGTCGGTTCCACTCCGCAGCAGCTTGCGGTACTGCAGAAACGTGTAGCCGGGTACGCGGAACATGTCTTGACTGATGCCGTACAGACTGTGACTGCGGTTGTTTTCGTCGTCCGCCGCTAGACGGCTGCCGAACGACGGCGTCCTTTCGAAGGACGGAGCGCTGGACGCGGTGAGGTTGGTGGTCGACGCCGAAAATCGAGCCGCCGCGCTCGCTTTCGTAAGCAACGAACGTCGACGACTCACCGGAATGAACGCGTGACTGTTCCGTTTCTGGCCGCTTCCGCCGCTTAGTACGTGGTTGTTTCCTGTCGCATCCGCCAGGTGATCGTCGTCGCCCCGAAGCGTCGGCTCGGATCGACGATGCTCTACTCGCGAATTGATTTTTTCGGCTTCAGCAGCAGTATTCAGATGATGATTCTCAGCGACAATGGCGTTTGCAGTAGAAAAAGCGAAATTTAGCTCTTTAGCTTCGTCGCTTCCTTCGTCGTCTGCTTGCTTCCTGTTTCCCGCTGCAACTTCGTTAAGAGCGCGGGTTGCGGTGCCACTGGCGGCTGGTGGGGGATTAAGTTTTCGTGCGCCGAATGGTTCGCTGTTATCCATGGAGGAATACATGGACGGGCGGCCACTACCAGTCAGTCATTTGATCCCACGACGCCAAAGCTTTCGATCTTCAAGTTGAGATAAGAAGGAAGAAGCGCGCCGTCGAGTTTATACGGATGAAAGCCGAAAGCCATGTGACTTTTCATTCAACTGTCTACTCAGCTTCGCTGCTTACTGTAAAACACAAAAATTAAGGGATGACTACAGTCATCAATGTACGGTACGTAGGTATTGTAAAATATGTCGTATGCTTTCATAAGACAGGAGAGTGCCCCAGAAACAAATCGAAAATTTTGTGCCACAAAATTTTCTTAAAAAATTCTCAATGTCCAGGACATTCCTTTTTACGCTGTTTTACAGTATGGGACTCTTCTTTCCTCCGGCTGGATCTATTAGCTGGTGCAATGCCACAAGCGATCTTTCCTTATTTATTATCACAAGGCTGAGCAAGCGCGCGAATGGAAGAGTGGAGGTTTTTTTTTCACGAAAGTAATTTCCATACGAAGGAAGGTTGGCCTGTTGTACCGGATGAAGAAGCAGTTATTCGACAGTAGAAAAAATCAGGAAAAAGCGACCATCGGGAAAAGCAAATGTCTTCTGTCACATGCGCTCCGCAATCCCATTACGGAACGCCTCCAAAAAAGTTGCGCGATTACACTAAACACTCGTAATACGATAATAAGAGAAAGCCGAAATGGCTTCGCTTTCACGTAACGGCGAGAGGCGCTATCAAATTTTACAAATGGCTTCCCTCACGTACATACCAGGCTTTCCTTGTCTTCCTCATGCCTTATTCAAGTTCAAGAATAAATATGTACATACTATGTGTCGTATAGCATCAGAAGTAAAAATGGTGGATTTTCCCAGTTTGCCTAGTCGTCGGACCTCGGCTTCAGTTTCGGATTCCATAAGCTTTGTCGGCACTACAAAATAATGCACACCACTATAGTACACGAAGAGACACATTAGGACAAGTGGGAATGTGTTTGTATTGTCGTTAGCAAAATGCTGAGCAGTCAAGCGTAAGGTCTGGTGGACTGGAGGTTGACTACATACTAAGTATGTACGTACAGCACTATGGTGACGTTGTGCGAAGAGAGGGTGCGCGGAGAGGAAAAGAAGCTTTTCCCTTTTAAAATATCCAGCTTCCAGAGGCGGCTAAATTTTGAGCTGAAATTTTTGCCACCGTTTCATTCAACACGGGGCTTTATTTGCGTAGCAGACCGACTAAGCACAACTATGAAATTGATTGCGTCATGGTGCCATGCCATGCCGTTAACCCATGGTAGACAAACGATAGAGATAAGATAATTGTCAGCATGCACGTACGCATGTCAGCTCTTTCATGTGCTTAGTGATTATGAAACGAAATGCTCCGAGTCTGTGAGAATATCGGATATTGAGAGCTTCAAGTAAGACAACAGTTGCTGAAGGTGCCACTCGATAACAATGATAAATTATGGGAAAATCCTGTGGCTTATTGAAAATGAAACTCGAGAGTCTTAGAGTAAATGGAGACTATAGGTATAGTCTGGCCAACAGGAGTTGGCACTCGGACTCAAGGCGCGTTGCGTAAAATAGATTCACAAATGCGGATTTCTGTCCACGCTTCGTGTACTTCTATTTAGCAGAAGTACATGCAAACTACGCAGTACGACTTGAGTCCAAGTGCCAACTCCTACTGGCCAGACTATAGGTACATAGGTACACATTTGCTACTTGATACAGTCGGTCCACTCCCACCGCATACAGTATTTCGTGCAGGAGAGGAGAACGGTGAAACGGTCAAAACGAAGTTGCGTAGTACTACATACATGTGCAATCTTTAATTTACTAGCAGAAAAATACTTAGTACGATATTGTAAATATTTCATACCACAATATTTCACAAGTATCGCAACTTCCCAAAGGGAGATGGACTGGGATGGCCCGAATTACCCGGCTCACATCATTATGTACGTAGCACGTACTGCACAGTACAGAGTGTCCCATAATAAACTCCGGGGCTTTCCGCGGTAATAACTCTCGAGCTAAAGCTCAGATTTCAATGCGGTTCTTTCTATTATGTAGCCAAGGCTTCAACTTAAATACTTGCAAAGTTTCATCTGCGTAGCTTCATTGATTATGGTTTTGTTGGCTTTCAAAGTTTTGGTCCCGTTTTTTGCAGTTTTTTCCTCAGTACTGTAGAATTGAAGTTTAAAGGGGAACTTTGCGCGGAAAATTCGGGGTAAGGGTACACACACATCATTAGATAGAGCATAAAAAATGCTGCGAAACGCACCAAGTCCCATCCCTCTACGTTGCGTCATTCTTGAGTTACAGGCACAATACTGATCAGTGAGCCAGAAACTCAGCTTGAGAGCACGTAGCTCGCTAACCACTGCACCAATCTGAATAATTTTTCTGCCACCGTGTGCTCCGTTTGGTGTTCTACCTTTTTGTTGTATAAAGTTTCGCTGTATCTTCATTGCCTGTGCAATGGGAAGCCAAAAAACGTGTGTCGTTGCGCAGTTTAGCACATACAAAAAAAAAAAAGAAAAACCGAGAACCCAAGAAAAAAAAAAACACACAAAAAAAAAAAAAAAAAAAAACAACATATTTCGTCCATGATGGGGACGTGGACGAAATATGTGCTAAACTGCGCAACGACACACGTTTTTTGGCTTCCCTTTAAACAGGCAGTGAAGATACAGCGAAACTTTATACAACAAAAAGGTAGAACACCAAACGGAGCACACGGTGGTAGAAAAATTATTCAGATTGGTGCAGTGGTTAGCGAGCTACGTGCTCTCAAGCTGAGTTTCTGGCTCACTGATCAGTATTGTGCCTGTAACTCAAGAATGATGCA
This sequence comes from Epsilonema sp. ZAB3_2, assembly GCA_030247985.1. Classification (NCBI taxonomy): domain Eukaryota; kingdom Metazoa; phylum Nematoda; class Chromadorea; order Desmodorida; family Epsilonematidae; genus Epsilonema; species Epsilonema sp. ZAB3_2. Next base: position 12,459 of record JASAMW010007756.1, read on the forward strand.
ACGTAGAGGGATGGGACTTGGTGCGTTTTGTATCAATTTTTTATGCTCTATCTAATGATGTGAGTGGCCTTACCCCGAATTTTCCGCGCAAAGTTCCCCTTTAAGATAACTCAAATAAGTATTGACGCTTCCAGACTTTGAATTGACGTCCACACGTCAAGTTCTCTTGTCATGTGGATTACTAACGATCCACTTAGAGCAAAATTGGCAGGGGTAAGTTCTAATTGAAGTAGAGTCATGAAATTTTGCATGCGTCTAACTTGAAGCCTTGGCTGCATAATGCAAAAAACCGCATTGAAATCTGAGCTTTAGCTTGAGAGTTATTACCGCTGAAAGCCCCGGAGTTTATTATGGGGCACCCTGTATAGTACTACATGATAATGTACATACAAACTGTACTGTACGTACTGCATGTCAAGTCCACCGAGGAACGTTTCTTTTTGTACACGTTTCGAACGTGCAAAGGGAACAAAAGTTCTGGGGTGGAACAAGATGGGCTGATTTACAGAGCTATTTAGACATGGCCCGGTATCACTTGCTGACACCCTAGAGGAATAGACACAGAGGCATTCGTCTTCTCTCTCCTGTGCAGATATGGGACGCATCCATCACAAATGGGATAAGAAAGATCTTTTGCCTCCGTCCGACAACGCCGCAAAAGTCAAGAATATAGTGCATAAGCAAACTAAACATAAAGACGACCGCTCACCCACCACCTAATTATTACAGTAGTATAGGCCTATTATTGTAAAACCATAAAAACGTTTTATCGAACGCATTGTCCTGTTACAACGAACATAATTAATTATGGATGTAAAATATGCAAATGCAACTTGAGTAACATGGGCACAACAACGATGGCTGGTTGGTTGCGTTAGTTGTAGCAAAGCACTGTACTAATTCGTGTATAACCCCTTTTGTCGATAACCTCATGAGGCTATACTAAGGTACAAGTACATAAATTAATGGACTCACCGGTCAAATACTCCATTCAAAAGGGAAACTTGTAACTGATCGAATATCCGACCAAATTTGACAAACCAACCCCATGGGTTTTACATGCCATACAGGAAGCATTACTGACATAAAATGTGTCTTGCACGTTCGTGGTTGTGTTACTTTGTAGTACAGAACAGGCATAGTTCCTTCAGAACAGGCGAATGGAATAGGGGCAAACATCTTACAAACTGCAATTTCATTTCACTTCACCGAAGCAATATGTAATTAAGGCAAGGTTTCCCTGGTGTGTGCATTGTTCACGGACACCCTCAAAATTTCGCATTTCCTATTCGGTTCATAAATAAGTACTACAACACATGGGGAATCGAATGCAAAAAACCGCATCTCAAAATTCGCCCTCGTTGACGAGTTATACATGCCCAAACCCTCCTGACCATTTTAAGGCGAAAATTACATAAAATGCATTCTTTTTAAGTTCCAGTGGACGCAGCCGGCTGAAATTTTGTACACACATACCCCCTATGGGACCCTACCTGCAGGGAAATTTTTAGCCTTCTAGCCCTCTTCACACTGGAGTTATGGCGTTTTACAGTCAATTTCCATGCAAACTGGGGCTAGATTTTTTTAGGTTATATGCCTATAGCTCATTAGATACAGTACCGGCCGCTCTGAAAATTTTTATCCCTTTAGGTAACCCATTATAGTTTTCGAAAATACAAAAAGAAAAAATTCGGTAGTGGTCCATGAAAGAGAACGGTCCTCATGAATAGTAAAAAAGTCAGGAAAAATGTTCCCGCCTTTTTCTATTATTCAAGATAAATGAGCAATACCACTGGAGCTTATTCCTAAAAAGTAACCTGTCTTATGTAGAATTTGATGTAGATTTCAAAAATACAATTGATTTTCCAAAAAAATTTAACCCTTACCCAGAATTCTCAAAAATATCTCAAAAATATACTACTTTTGCAAAATTATATGCTAGGGGTTAAATTTTTTTTGAAAAACTAATTTTATTTTTGAAATCTACATCAAATTCTACATAAGATAGGTTACTTTTTAGGAAGAAGCTCCAGTGGTATTGCTCATTTATCTTGAATAATAGAAAAGGCGGGAAATTTTTCCTGAATTTATCACTATTCATGAGGACCGTTCTCTTTCATGGACCACTACCGAATTTTTTCTTTTTGTATTTTCGAAAACTATAATGGGTTACCTAAAGGGATAAAAATTTTCAGAGCGGCTGGTACTGTATCTAATGAGCTATAGGCATATAACCTAAAAAAATCTAGCCCCAGTTTGCAGGGAAATTGACTGTAAAACGCCATAACTCCAGTGTGAAGAGGGCTAGAAGGCTAAAAATTTCCCTGCAGGTAGGGTCCCATAGGGGGTAAGTGTGTACAAAATTTCAGCCGGCTGCGTCCACTGGAACCTAAAAAGAATGCATTTTATGTAATTTTCACCTTTAAATGGGTGAGGAGGGTTTGCGCATCTATAACTCCTCAACGAGGGCGAATTTTGAGATGCGGTTTTTTGCATTCGATTCCCCATGTGTTGTAGTACTTATTTATGAACCGAACAGGAAATGTGAAATATTGAGGGTGTCCGGCCTTCTATAGTCAGACTCTCACACGACTCAGAAAGCTTGCCTTAATAGCGAGCGGCGTGATCCTGGTCTCCTAGCGACAATTTTCTTGTATTCAAGAACATTGGGAAAGCTGCAATATCTGTCAGTCTTTTCCGACGACAGGTGTGAACTTTTCAAGGTAAAAAACTTGATGTGATCATATGTACGTACTTAACGTACTAGAGCTTCAAGAGGCTCTTGGATAGGATACTTCATAGCATCAGGATACTTACTCATTCAGTACCAACCAACTCATTAAGTCATTAGTGTAGTGGTGTAGTTGTGCACTACAGTATGTATGTACTATGTATGTAGGTAAGACTGTTCAATATATCTAGATACATACATACAGTACAAAAAATCGCACGCATTATCCAACTGTACGTAGGTATGTACCTACATACGTGTACATAGACATAACCAAGAATAATATAAGCTAACAAGAATGAAACACTTCACGCTAAAAAACGATTGAACCCTGACGCATTTTGACTCGATTACAATAGTCGATGATTACAATAATCGATGATTACAATCATCGAACGATGATTAGAATAGTCGATGATTACAATGCACGATCGTTGATTGTAATCATCGATGATTACAATCAACGAAAGTGCATTACAATCAATCCCTCTATTCTAATCAACTTTCGATGATTGTAATCATCGACTATTGTAATCATCGAAAGTGCATTACAATGCATGCTTTATTTATATCATGGAACTGCTATTCTAATGCATGAAAGTGTATTCTTTTGCACTAAAAGCTATTGTAATAAAGGAACGTTGATTCTAATGCACGAAAGTACATTGTTTTATAGGATTTCGCAATAGACAAAACCTTGATTGGAATAGAGGGATTGATTGTAATGCACTTTCGTTGATTGTAATCGTCGATGATTACAATCAACGATCGTGCATTGTAATCATCGACTATTAATCATCGATTATTGTAATCATCGACTATTGAAATCGAGTCAAAATGCGTCAGGGTTCAATCGTTTTTTAGCGTGAAGTGTTTCATTCTTGTTAGCTTATATTATTCTTGACATAACCGAACGTACGTATACAATACAGAACAGATGCATACCTACGTATGTGCTTCATAATGCAAAACTGTGCACAATATAGGCCTAATCTTGTTTTCATTGCGGAAGTATACTTTATGAACCAGAGAAAATTGTCGTTCCAGTGCTCATTCTTCTTTTTCCATCGGAGTTGAGCGGCCGGTTCTTCTTTTTTCTCCCGTTTTTTTCTACTAACCCGATCAAGAAGAAGAAGTCATGTCCCTGAAGCAGCCGCCGAGACCAAGACCCAGCTACGGCAGCAAACGGAAAAGCGCAAGCAAGAAAAGCAAAAGCCCGAGTACGGATCCTGCAAGACGAAAGAGCCAGTCGGCGAGCAAAGGAGGAATGAAGTCGGACCCCACCCAGATGTCCCACACGCCTTCCCATCGCATACAGAAGAGCAAACGCCAAGAAGGAGAAAAGCTGGGCAGCGTGCAGAGTATGAAAAGGAGGGCTCAAGTGCCGGATGAACTCACCGTGGAACTGACGTCGGAGGAAGAAGAATTGCTGCAGTACAAGGAAGAGAGGCGCAAACAGCAGCAGCAGAAGCCGAAAACCTCGTCCAACCGTCTCATGTCGTCCATTCGAGCCATACTGGGTGGAGGCAGCAAACAGCAGCAGCCTTCGATGAAGAAAGACCCGGCAGCGGCGTCAAAGAAGCCGATGAGGAAGACGCGGAAGAAAGTGCAGCCGGCCAAGTTGGCGGCGTTGGCGGATCGATTCTACAAGCACTGGCCGCAAGTGAAGCGAGCTCGCGTCAGCTACCAGGAGTTCAAGGCGCTGGTGGACCTGACGCACGATCAGCTGGAGCAGGAACCGACGCTGTTGGAGCTCCGACCGCCGCTGGTCCTGGTGGGCGACATCCACGGACATCTGGACGATCTGCTGCGGATCTTTCTGACTCTCGGCCGGCCGGACAAGACTCGCTACTTGTTCCTCGGCGACTATGTGGACAGGGGCTACTTTCAGCTGGACTGCGTCGTCCTGCTGTTCGTCTACAAAGTCCTCTACCCCAACCGCTTCTTTCTTCTGCGCGGCAATCACGAGTGTCGTCGGATTCAGGCGGCGCAGCGCGAGGTCGGATTCCGCGCGGAGCTGAATCGTCGCTTTCCGCACGGGCGCGGCGAGGAGCTGTGGGAGCACGCGCAGACAGCCTTCGACCAGCTGCCGATCGCCGCGCTCATCGCCGGTAAAATCCTCTGCATGCACGGCGGACTGAGTCAGGACCTGGAGGACCTGGACCAACTGCGCGCCATCCGCAAGCCTCTGGTGGACAAGGAGACCAAGGGCTTCATCGTCAACGACATTCTCTGGGCGGATCCAGAGGTGGGGCTGACTGGCTGGGAGAAGAGCGCGCGCAAGACCAGCTTCAAATTCGGCATACCGGCGCTGAAGGCCAAGATGAGTCAGCTGGGTCTGGAGTTGGTGGTGAGGGGACACGAGCCCTGCAGGGATGGCTATCGCTTCTTCGCCGGCAAGAAACTGGTCACCGTCTTCTCCGCCTCCAACTACGACGGCGACAACGCGGCTGCAGTCATGCACATCGACAGCAACCTCACCTGCTCCTTCACCTTCTTCACACCCGAATCACATGTTGTAGAACGCGCGGAACTGCTCGGAGCTCAGGAATAACCAAGACGCAACTACTAACACCTCTCCGTTACTGCTTTACTAATTTGGCTCTGCGATGTGTTCGTATGGGAATAAAATCTTCTGTAGTATATACGAGGACACAAGGGGAAAACCGCGTTCAGTACATCTACGTACTTTACAAACCATGTGAAAGACAAACAAAACTGTCCCAATTTGGCTGTGGGAGATCTGCGTGTACACATTACCTACCATACGTACACCCACACCATTCGTTCACACATACCGTATTTACCGGTGCATAGCCCCCACCCAATGCATAGCCCCCCTATGCATAGCCCCATATTGGCAAAACATAAAAAGTGCCCAATGCATAGCCCCCCCCCCCCCCCCCTATGCATAGCCCCATATGTACTGTACAGTACCTGAACCTACCTATGTAGGTAGGCTGGTCATGTGGTACCCATAGCCACTCCCACACCAAGCTAAGATGCCTATAAGCCTGCTTGGGGGTGTAATGTACTAGAATAACCCTGTTTTGACCTCAATTATGCCCTAAAATACGTGCTTTTGACCTAAAAAATATGCCTCTGCGCACCTCTCAAAAACATAAAAAATGTCCCATGCATAGCCCCCCAATGCATAGCCCCCCTATGCATAGCCCCATATAGGACCTCTCAATTTTTGCATAGCCCCATGGGGCTATGCACCGGTAAATACGGTACTATATAGGTATATAGGTATATAGGTACGTATATAGGTAAGTTACTGTACGTACGTACATACGTACATAGGCATAATGTACCTGCTTTACTTTATCAATGAGTTATCACAGAGTTCTTCATTGTTCGCATGGAAGGCGGGATCCAGTTGGAACAGGGAAGAAATGCAGTTCCTCAGATAATCAACCCTTTCCATTAGGTGCTGTTGGGAGTGCTGCAGTTCTCGCATGGAATGCTGCAGCGCCATGTAAGCCTAAAAAAGACGACGGTTGTCATCCAGAAATTGTACATACATACGAAGTGTGTATAACGTGCACGAAGGAAAAAACATGAAATGAAAATTATACCCTGCCGTAGTCGATGACGCCTCTTTCGATGTCGTGCAGTCTTCGAAGCTCCCACTTGACCCGTCTGAATCTAATGTTCACAAGAGAGTAGCATTAAAAGCACGTACGGTATTTTTGAGGTCTACATCCCCAGGCCTCCTAAGTTTTTGTATAGCCTTGGGTCATACATACGGCGTATACATTCAAAATTATATACGGAAATCAATGACAAGGGATTATATATTTTTGGTTTCACCGATCATGTCCTTTCTGCCTTTACTTTTCGATGGCGTCTAAAAATTTTCGCTGATGATATCGCATTCGACCGTGCTGTTGGCGCCGTTTCTGTTTGTGAATGAGCCAGGTCTGCTGTAGAACCGCCGCCGCGATATTCTTCCTCTCCTTGCTCAATCGGGAGTCTCGCATGAAGTTGATCACGTGCTTCTCGTCACTGGACAGCTCCAACTTTCGAATCACCACCGCGATCAGCGTGGAAGACACTGTAGCACCCTGTAGATGCAATAGCTGCTGCTTTTGTTACATACAGGGTGCGTAAAAAAGTTGTGTCCCATTTTTTTACATACCACAATTCCAGTCATAACGGCAACGGTGCGCCCGCAGTACGTATGTGGAACGACGTCGCCGTAGCCAATTGACATGAAGGTCACCATGATAAACCAGAAGCATTCGTAATAGGAGTTCTTTGTGCCCAACAATTCACTCCCACGATACCTGTAAAAACATACATAATACGTATGTATAGGGTGTTTACTCGAATATGTCACCTCGAAAGTGCCCATAACTTCTGCATTAATGTACGGATTTCAACCAAAATTTTTTTATTAGAATCCTGAGAATTTAGGAAACAAGCATGCAAAATTTCAGTACTGTACACGCACTATTAACGAAGTAACAACCGACGCCTTTTCAGGTCCTATTTTTTGATGTGTCCGCCTCCGCTCTTCAGCACTGGTGCAACCGTCTCCAAAACTCTGGAGAAGACTCCTTTTCAAGCATGTTCAGACTCAGAGCGATGATGGCAATGCTCCCTTTATACGTATTTTGCCAGTGGGCTGCAAAAGATCCGAATGGATGCTTGAATAGAGCGGAACAGCACACCTCCTTCCATGTGGACTTCAAAAATCGAGCGCTTTTCACTCCACTTCCAATTTTGACCCCAAAGTTTGAGGCTTCGTAATTCCCTTCGTACTTTAGACACACTAACGAAATTTTGCATGCTTGTTTCCTAAATTCTCAGGATTCTAATAAAAAAATTTTGGTTGAAATCCGTGCATTAATGCAGAAGTTATGGGGCACTTTTGAGGTGACATATTCGAGTAAACACCCGGTACAATTTGTATGTTCGCGCATACCAGCTACAGCAAGCTAGGTACAGATAGCATAGTAGTGCTATGCAGCCGCACATTCTTTAGAATGATTATTTCTATCACCAGGAAAGTATTCTCCTGATATCACATTATGTAAATCACGTTCCTCTGGATTGGGCATTCTTGGATTGCCCTTGAGCAGCCGTGCCGAAGCCAAGCGGGTCTTCCTTTTCTTACTATACCTTTCACACTGCGTAAGTATCCATGAAATGGTGATCCAGTAGAGGATGGTGAAGATGAGCAAAACGCGGAGGGGGCAGCGAACCATGAACGTTTTCATGACGAACTGGAAATTGACGGCGATATCGTTGAGAGCGGCGATGGTGCGAGTGCCGGCATCCTGGTACTGCTTGCTGTGGATGAACACGAAGCGACACAGCAGGTAACAGCGCAGAAACATCGGCACCGAGAGCACGGCCGTCAGCGGCACTTCCACTATCCCCGCGTCCGAGGTCGCAGTGTCGCCGAAGTGGTGCCAGTACAACGTGCTCCATGCTGCAGCAAAAGGACACTAGGCTAATATAATATCCATGCTGCTGCACATGACTATATAGGTAAATATAGGGTGTTTTATAATAAACTCTCCGGATGTTTGTGCCTCTCATTCAACATCCGAGCGTTCGATTTCAGTGCGCTCTTTTACGTTTGGTAGCTAAGGCTTCTACAGTTGTGCAGGCAAAATTTCAGCCCTGCAGTCCTTCTACCGAGGAAGTTATGAAAGCTCAAACTTTCGGACGCAAAAATTTACGTATTTTCACTATGGGGAATAAACCCAGGCTAAGGCGAAGTTGCACTCCAAGGAAGAGTTTTTTTTAATTTTCTTCACAATGGCGCAGTAGATTTGGTTCTGTCGCATCCTGCATAGAATATTGAACAGGATTTGAAAACGTATTACCTGTTGGATGGTATAATATGCTCTTTATTGTGGTACAATAGTAGGCAAATCCTCGATTTCTGAGGTCAGCCTTTCTGAGTTGTTTTGAGCCGCTTCCTGTTGGCCTAGAAATTTGAAACTTTGCATGCGTAAACGTTGAAGCCTTGGCTACTTATTGCAAAAGACCGCATTTAAAAAATAACACCCCGTTGTGGAGATAGAGACACAAACATCCGGAGAGTATATTATGAAACACCCTGTACGTAAATACTACGCGAATATCATATACTGTACCTACAGTACCTACCTACCTACTACCCTACGGGTACGTTACGTACATAGGTACGCACGTACATACTGCATCCATCCTTTATATTAGGTATGGATTTACACGCTGTTCGTACTTTCGCCTGTCCGTACTTTGCCATTTCGTACTCATGCGTTTCGTACTTTTCGCACCTGGTACAATTTCCGCCTGGTACAGTACCCAAAACGTACAATTTGCTGTTGGTACCATCAAAACCGCGGGACCGTAGTTTACCGCTAATAAGCCAAGAAGGTCTAATAAAATTCCATTAGGAGTTCACGGATTCCTATGTTTCATCATGTAAAAAAGCGGCAAAATAACATTGGAAGTTCGAGCGTAACATTCGCATAGCATAATATTCGAAAAAAGAAAAGGAAAAATGGAATGTTATGCTCGACTTGATGTTATTTTGCCGCTTTTTTACATGATGAAGCATAGGAATCCGTGAACTCCTAATGGAATTTTATTAGACCTTCTTGGCTTATTAGCGGTAAACTACGGTCCCGCGGTTTTGAGGGTACACCCCTAATTGGTACTCAAGGCACCACCGTTTAGTACTTTTTTTAGTACGTACACTTTTCGTTTGGTACACTAATTTTTATCACAGTTATGTGTGAAATGCAGGTGGTGAAAACCAAAGCTAACCTAACATAGTAAGCCTAAAACCAACCTAAGCCTAAGCCAGTCTAACATTAAGTCAAAGCTAACACAACTAGGGCAGCCGCCTAACATAAGCTAAGCCTACACCCTAACCCACCACCAACACACAAACAACACCCTAAGCAAGCCTAAGCCAGCCTAACATAAGTGCCTAACCACTAGCTAAGCTAAGCCGCTAACACTAAGCTAAGCCTCACCTCACCTCACTAAGCCTAGCCCAACTCACAGCCTTTTTAAGCCTAAGCCTAACATATTACAGGGCAGCTGCAAAACATCCCAACATCGGACAAAAGTTGTATTTACGTACGTACCGCCTACAATAAAACAAAAAAATATGCAATTGTACGATGCAAACTAAAAGTACGAAGTGGCTACTGTACCAAGCAGGAAAAGTACGAAACGGTGAAAGTACCAATGTCAGAGTACCAAGTGGATTTTGTACGAACAGCGCGCATACCTAGGTATGTAACTGAACCACTGAACGTATCCCTCACGGTACCCCCTGCATGTACATTTACAGACATAACCGTTCCGTACTGTACGTAGATTCCTACAGAATTTGTTATTTCTGTTCATGCACAATTCACCGCAGCACATTTTGTACCTTACATACTACATCGTAATGTGCAGTGCAGTAGAGCAGTACATCTACATATGTAAGTACACGTACGTATATTACTTAATACCACAGTACGTACTTGGCCAAGGGCACATGAGGCAGATGAGGATCTCTATCATCAACTGGAAAAGGCGTCGCTTCGTCACCACCACTCGCCAGTCGTCCGCTCCACTGTCCAACATCAACACCTGTGTACGTTCCCAACAACGAACATTTTTATAGCAAAAAACAAAGACATGTCCAAAATATTTGTCCTAATTACATTGCAATAAAGAAGCGTAGGCTATATTATGTTATTCTATGGATGAAAGGGAAGTAAAGTATATACGCTGAATACATGTAGCTCGTTGGTATGGTAAGCCACGATGCAGCAAACAAGCAGTGCAGATGACACCGTTATGGCTACTCTGACAATCAGCTGGATTTCCTGAACAGAAAACAAGAACAAACGCTGAAACTGACCTGAGCATATCACATCATTGCTGAACAAGCAAGGTACTGGTACAGTAATGGTGCAACTTGGGTATTGTATTGTATGCACTGTATGTAGCTGTACAGAGTGGTTCGTTATTGTACACACACGCTTCCTATGTTGAGTTTAGTCGTTGTACCTTGTACGCCTGTGTACTATGTAGGTACACCATTAGGTATATACGTAAAAGAAATGTAATAGGCTTACTCGATTAGTTCTCTGCAGCAGTTCGCCATCGCAAACTGCTAGTAGAAAGCCGAGGAGAGCCAACGTCACGGACAGATTCACGTAAACCGCGCGTCTGGCGATGATCTGCGCGCGCCTTCCCGGCTTCACGATGGTCATTTGCTCGTCGAATTTCATCGGTCGACAGTACTTGGACACTTTTCTGGCGATCGGCGCCCCGCTTTCACCATCTTCCTCTTTATTCTTCTGGTCAGCAACGGTCAGCAGTGTCATATTTGCAATCGTGGAAATTTCGTCGTCTTCTCTGGTCGGTTCCAAGCTCGTCTTCCACAAGGTTCCACTGCCGGAGTTTGAGGAGTGAATGGAATATTGCTTGCTCAGTTGCTGCTTCATCTTCTGCGCAGCGGCCGGCACGACTGCATGCTCTCGGCTGGTGCTGTTGTTAACACCTTCCACAAGCACCTGCTGAACATCTGACTCGGTGCTTTGCTGTGAATCCACAGTTCGCGTTCGGCTGCTCGACTTGCCGCTACCGACAGAAGAAAGCAAGCTGCTGTGCTTATAGCCGGCGAAGCCAGGTTGTTTCATCATCGCGGAGCTAATCTGCAGGAACGCGTTAGCTGCAGCTCCAGTTTTGCTGCCGCTTGCTGGGCTGCTACTCTTTGGTATTTTTAAACCACCGCCGTGACGTGGTACTGCAGTCTTGTTTTGGTAGTAATAGTCCTGTTCTTGCTCAGGATGGGTGCAGGACGCGGAGCGGGCTCTTGTCGTGATTGCCGAAGCTGGAGCAAGGTCCAAATGAGTGGATAATGTTGTCGCGGAAGAAGGTGACAGTAGCGGGTCGCCACCAAAGTAGGGATGAGCACCCGCACCGTCAAAAGATGTCGTCTGCTGCAGCCCCAGTCCCAGTATACTAGTAGACGCGCTTCTTTGCTGCGTATCTTGTACTGGTGCAGGTTCGAAGTGGTTCTCTGATGGCTCAAGAAGACCACTCTGACTGGGAGGACGGCTGCCTGCAATGAATAATAAATATTAGTAAAGTAAGCCACGCCAATACAAGTTCGCCGGCATAAAAGTTCGGTACAGAATATAAAGTTAAGGCAGTCAGACAGCTTCCGTTCGAGTGAAGTCCTCCCACTGCGCCCCCTTACGAATGTACTGTACATACGTAGCATAAAATCAGATGAATGTACATGTACATCATACAGTGTACGTACGTAAAGTGTACGTCCATTGCTTTAAAAACCGGGACTCCACCCGTCTTTTCCTTTCTGCTGGCTGCTCTCAGGAAAGTCGCATGCTTTCCACTTATGGCCCGTTCATAGCGGAAGTAAATATGCCCGGCGTACGCTGAGTCCATGCTTTTGCATTGCGCCGAGTCATGAATACGCTGAACGTACGCCGGGCGCACGTCTCCGATGTGAATGGGCCATTAAACTCGTCCTTACCCTCGAAAGTGTTCCTGCGAGTAAAGGGATCAAAGTTCCGCAGCTCCTTGAAATTGTAATTATCCATTTTCTGGCCGCTCAAGTTCGTGCGTCTTCTTTTATGGACGACGAAAAGGCTTATGATCAATAAGCCTGTGGGGAGGTGGCACTCTTAATACTCTTAATACCAGACTGTGACTTTCATGCGCAGCCGAGATTGGAAAAAACTTGGAAGAGCGAAACGTGAGCCGCCATATCCTAGAACACGAGCAAAGAGAAGTTTGGGGTGCTCATTGGGCAGCCGATTTGGGTGAGTAGAAAGATTTTCAAGAACGGCGGAAGAAACTCGGAGAATTCAAGAATAAAAGCCGCAAATTGCAAGACCGGTAGCACCTAATTTGAAGCGATGCTAATCGCGCAGTTAGGCTTCTACAGTAGCTCTCCTCCGATTTCATGCTTTCTGACTTTTTTCTGCCCATAATATTCCTGAATAGCTCTGCAGGGAAAAGCAAAAGACCAATTTGGGAATTCATGCGGCAGTGGTCCTTTCTCTTCGCACGTAGCTGTATAATCGTATAAAAAATCCGGAGATTGCTACAAAAATCCGGAGAAAAATATTGCCTTCAAAATATAGTGGCGCGCTGCGCTGGTGCTTTTGCTTTGCGCTGAGAGTAGGTCCTCAAGCTTTCCAACTCAATAATATAAGTACGGACAACTCTAACGTCGAAAAATAACTGAGCAACAGAAAAAACCTTTCCGGCTTGTTTCTTATCAACCCTTCTTAGCTTCTAAAGGATCACATGGTCTGATTACACAACCGGCGTAAAAAATAGCGACTGTTTGGCGAACGAACAGAAACACACGAATTGAGGAGGGGGGCAACTTGACAAAAAAGTCAAATTGACAACACAGTGAAAGTGAACACGTTACGGCAAAGTTTTACAGCCATGCAAGCAGTTCTTGAGCTCCATGAGATTTTGAGAAAAGGGATCCTTTGCAAAGCCAGCGATATTCGGATAATCAAAGAGAGAAAGCAAGCGAAGCATGATGAGATGAGTGTGGATCAGGATTAGAGATAGTAGCATCTCCAGCACAAGTAGCATTTTGATGTTGTACATACGCGCTCCTTCTCTATCCGTTGCTGCATGACGTGACTTCAATGAATGCACGTCATCTTGCAGTATCCGTCGCTTGGAACTTTTATCTGACTGAATCAAATCAACTGTATGCTTACGTGCACCCTGATCGTATTATAAAACTTAGTCAAGCTAGAATAATTCGCTTTACCCTGCTTTTCTGACAGAAACATGTGGAAGCAGCAGCGATTCAGTTGAGCTCAGCCATATTCGCAGTATTATTATTATAGTACTATCAAGGATCCATGAACAAGAATAGAATCTTGCATGGCCTGCGCAGATCGATCCCTGACCGGAAACGTCGTCCTCAAAATAACCGAAGGAAATAATGATCGATCATATACATGATGGATCGTATATATAAATGTACGATCGTGAATAGAAATGTATGATCGCAAATAGAAATGTATGATCGTATATATAAATGTACGATCGTATATAGAAATGTACGATCGTACATAAAAATGTACGATCGTACATTTTTATACACGATCGTACATTTCTATACACGATCGTACATTATTACCCACGATCGTACATTTATATATACGATCGTACATAAAAATAGGTGATTATTTGAGCTCGAAAAGCGCGCGCAATCTCCAAGCAGACCGCAGAGTAAGGGAAGTTTCCAAAGTATTTTCGTGTTCTCTTGTCGTCTACTGGCATCAATAAGCATTCGCTATCTATGTCAACAAGATTTGGTGCTTCTTCTCAGCTTTCCAACCATCAGCATGGCGTCAGCTACTAACGGCCAAGGTATGCACATGACCAAATAGGCAAAATTCGGCCATATTTTCGTTTCTGTGAAGAGAGAGCGAGCTTGTGTGCTTGGAGATTGCGCGTGCTTTTCGAGCGCAGATAATCAACTATACGATCGTACATTTTTATGTACGATCGTGTATAATAATGTACGATCGTATATATCAATGTACGATCGTATATATAAATGTACGATCGTATATAAAAATGTACGATCGTACATTTTTATGCACGATCGTACATTTCTATGTACGATCGTACATTTTTATATACGATCGTACATTTATATATACGATCGTACATTCATATACACGATCGTACATTATCATACACGATCGTACATTTATATGTACGATCCAGCATGTAAATTATCGGTTATTTCTAAGACGACGTTTCCGGTCAGGGATCGATCTGCGCAGGCCATGCAAGATTCTATTCTTGTTCATGGATCCTTGGTACTATCGTGTAGGTACTACACAAGAATTCACAGATGAGGTGAGAACAAGTGTCCAGGCTGGACAGAGCCACACCGCACGCGCCTGCATTGTTTGCAGATTTTGTTATAAAACGTATTTTTTTGCATTTTATCGAATAAGACAAAATAAAATTATTTTTAAATTTTTTAGTTTTTTCGTTTTTTGTTTGCGATGCGACCGCCGACCGTATAGTCACCGACACGATCAAAATACGTGACGTGATCGATCGATTTCGTTTTTGCTTGAACAGAGCAACGTTGAGCCGTGCATGATTTTTTTTCCAGGAAGGAAACTGCAGTCTGCTGAACGATTTATGGTGACCGGGAACTTGTCAAGATTTTGTTACCTTTTGCAACATTCCACTGTAACTGTTGGCGTCACGGGCGTAAACGGACGGATTTTCTCTCTACGAAGACTTCCTTCATCACAGTTCCATCTAGTGGGGCCTCTTGCAAACTGTGGGCGTGGACGTTTTTATCATATTTCCGTAAGGAGTCTATCAAACAAAACGAGACCAGTAGTTGCTCATTTTCTTTTCAGTAGAAGGCCCCGGAAACCGTACGTACGTATATCCACTACTTGCGATGTTATAGCCAAGCTTGATGCGTGTTTGCCGTGGTGTGATCAATTTTGTGTACCTCTGTAAATTTTGCGCCTACAATCAGGAGAGTTCAGCGCAACTTCATGTAATTGCGAGTTTGCATCGTAATAAATGCTGCTGTTAGCAATTTGACTTTGTCGCTCTTTTTTTGCTGTGCTAACAGCAGCATTTATTATGATGCAAACGAACTCGCAATTACAGTTTCCGCTTGACCAGTTGTAGGTAGGTACAAATTTTACAGAAGTCCACTGTACGTAAAATAGGCCACACCACACTTTTGTCTACTCGGTTATGCCGTGTTCACATGGTTGTACACCTACCAAGCCAGTGAAACATAATTCTGAGCAGTTCTTGTCGTAAAATATGCTACTGCTTTCTTCTGATGTTCTAAATGGGTGAGGTCGCATTTTGCAAATGGAACGCGTAGTGTTGTTTTCCTTGCAAGACTTGTTTATTTTGTTGTGCACATTTATTAAAGCCAATTAGCCGCTACTTCGATAAAAGCAAATAAAATGTATGCATAAAAACAAACAAATTTTGCAAGAAAAAAGTGCAACTCCGCCTTCCACTTGCAATATACGACCTGATTCATTTTTCCCTCTCCCTATGCTTCCTTCGTACATACTGTACTTTGTTTTCAGGGTGCAGCTCTATCCAGTCCCAGCGACAAACTTCCAGTGATGTCAGGCGTGATGAAGCGGCTCAGAAATGTCAAAGCTTGGTTGCTAGGTACTGCCCAGCGCAAAGGTGACCCGGGGTCAACCACATCGAGAGAACATAATGAGAAGCAGGAAGAAAATCAGGAATTGTTCACACAAGAGGAAGAAACTGCGAAGAAAACCATTGTTGAGCTTCCCCCAGCTACCCTTACCAAATGCGACACTGTTGACATGAAGGAGAAGAATGGTGAAACGGGGCAAAGCGGGTCATCTTCTACTTCGCCAAGTCCCACGCCTCAGGAAGCGAAAAAACAGAGACTTGTGTACAAGGACGAAGATGATAAAAGTGCAGCTGCCGAAAAAAATAGGGATGTAGGGGAAAAAGGAAAAGAAGAAATGAAGGCGACAGGAAGAGAGGAGAAAACACAAGCAGAAGCGGAGAGAGTGCAGGAAAAACGAGGTAGGATACGTACGTGCGTATATGGTGCATGAGGTAAACTCCTATGGAACCCCCTATGGACGAGTTGCGGAAACGCGATTTGGGTTGGTCGATAGCGACCCCGTGGTATTTGGTGAAAGTTTGCATCGGTGCTTGCAGGATCGTCGACCTTGTTCAATCATCTGGGAGCGGAAGAGGAGCGAGTGAACAGAAGAATCGATAACAAAATGACGTCGGCGAACCCGCAGACATCGATCCAAACTTTCACTAAATACCGCGGGCGCTATTGACCAACTCAATCGCGTTACCGAAACTCGTATAGGCCGTGTAGACAAGAGAGATTTCGCTGTGGAACTCAAGTTGCCTTGCGTAGTTTGCATGTACTTCTGCAGAATAGGAGTTCACGAAGCACGGACAGAAATCCGCATTTGTGGTTCTAATTTACGCAACACGACTTGAGTTCCATAGCGAACTCTTAGTGGTCAGACGTCTGCTCACGTAGTATCTATCTGTCTACGTTTCGTGTATGTATACTTTTGTGGAGGCGTCTCAATAAACCTTTTCGAAGGAAGATTCTACTTTTTATTTCTGTTTTAGCAGCGTATTTGGAGATGCCATTGCAAGAGAAGCGTGAGCTGTATCGGTGCGGCAACAAGTTCAGAAGACTAGAGCAGCTGACTTCATGGCCCAAGGTGTATGACGAGTATGCCCTTTCTCCTGTTGATACCGGCAAATATGCCCGCCTTCTTACGGGTATGCTCGACTTTTACTCAGGCCGGCCAAGGCAGGAAACCTTTCCGGTGTTCAAACTCATTTTTTGACCGATTTTGTGTCATTCTTTTCTAGAGATGCCTTGCGTTCGACCCGACTTGAACAAGAAACTGCATCTTTTCGACGGGGATATTACCAGTCTGGAGCTGGATGCCATCGTGAACGCCGCCAACAGCAGTCTGTTGGGAGGGGGTGGTGTGGACGGAGCCATACACCGGGCGGCGGGTTCGGAATTACTCCGGGAGTGCCGCACCCTGAACGGATGTGACACTGGAGACGCGAAGATCACCGGAGGATATCGGCTGCCTGCCAAATGTGAGGAGGGGCAGAAGATATAGAAGGTTTGAACATACATCAAAGGTTTTGGTGGGATTCGAACCAATGCTGGCATAGTCAAGAGGTTTGAAAGTTTGTGAGTTACCACTTGGGCCATTATGGCGATCATTATTAATTCACTAAACTCAGTATCAGTATGAGCAGCAGTTTATTCACTCCTTGAGTTATTAGGGCGCTGCACACGTAGCGAGAAAACTCCCGGAGAATTCGCCGTAAGTATGTGATGAAGCATTTGAAGACCGGTGAATTCACCGGGAGTTTGAAGCTCCCCACGTGTGAACGGGTGAGAAGAATTTCGCGCGTGGGAGCAAGTGAGAATGCTCTACGTGCAGAACAATACTCTCAGTTCAAACTCACCGTGAGTTTAGTACGTGTGTAGCGCACTGTATTGATTCTGGGTGGTCGTAAAGGTAACCTTATTGTTTTGAGTCGATTTTTATTATTTAGTTTTTTGTAAACGTGGACGATCCCGCCAACACTGACCTAAAAACGCCCTGAAAATAGAGAGGAGTCAGCTTGCGACCGCCCAGAATAGTGTTCAGTTGTCGTTGCCTGCATGCGATATGTACCTGTTATACCGTATTTACCGGTGCATAGCCCCATGGGGGTATGCAAAAATTGAGAGGTCCCATATGGGGGTATGCATAGGGGGGGGGGGGGGTTATGCATTGGGGAGGGGGGGGGGTTATGCATGGGGCATTTTTTTATGTTTTTGAGAGGTGCGCAGAGGCATATTTTTTAGGTCAAAAGCACGTGTTTTAGGGCATAATTGAGGTCAAAACAGGGTTATTCTAGTACAATACACCCCCAAGCAGGCTTATAGGCATCTTGGCTTGGTGTGGGAGTGGCTATGGGTACTATGTGACCAGCTTACATCGGTAGGTTCAGGTACTGTACAGTACATATGGGGGTATGCATAGGGGGGGGGGGGGTTATGCATTGGGCATTTTTTATGTTTTGCCAAAATGGGGGTATGCATTGGGGGGTTATGCATTGGGGGGGGGGGGGGGGTTATGCACCGGTAAATACGGTAATGTACTGTGC
>JASAMW010007757.1:0-40905 GCA_030247985.1 Epsilonema sp. ZAB3_2
CCTAAGCCAATGTCCATAGCTAAGCCTAAGCCTATGTCCATTGCTAAGCCTAAGCCTATGTCCATAGCTAAGCCTTAGCATATGTCCATAGCTAAGCCTAAGCCTATGTCCATAGCTAAGCCTAAGCCTATGTCCATAGTTAAGCCTAAGCCTATGTCCATAAGCCTAAGCCTATGTCCATAGCTAAGCCTAAGCCTATGCCCATTGCTAAGCCTAAGCCAATGTCCATAGCTAAGCCTCAGCCTATGTCCATAGCTAAGCCTAAGCCTAAGCCTATGTCCATAGCTATGCCTAAGCCTATGACCATAGCTAAGCCTAAGCCTAAGTCTATGTTCATAGCTAAGCCTAAGCCTAAGCCTATGTCCATAGCTAAGCCTATGTCCATTGCTAAGCCTAAGCCTATGTCCATTGCTAAGCCTAAGCCTAAGCCTATGTCCATAGCTAAGCCTAAGCCTACGTCCATTGCTAAGCCTAAGCCTATGTCCATAGCTAAGCCTAATCCTATGCCTATGTCCATAGCTAAGCCTAAGCCTATGTCAATAGCTAAGCCTCAGAGTATGTCCATAGCTAAGCCTAAACATATGTCCATAGCTAAGCCTAAGCCTATGTCCATAGCTAAGCCTAAGCCTATGTCCATTGCTAAGCCTATGTCCATTCCTAAGCCTAAGCCTATGTCCATAGCTAAGCCTAAGCCTATGTCTGTTGCTAAGCCTAAGCCTAAGCCTATGTCCATTGCTAAGCCTAAGCCTAAGCCTAAGCCTATGTCCATTGCTAAGTCTAAGCCTATGTCCATTCCTAAGCCTAAGCCTATGTCCTTAGCTAAGCCTAAGCCTATGTCCATTGCTAAGCCTAAGCCTAAGCCTAAGCCTAAGTCCATTGCTAAGCCTAAGCCTATGTCCTTAGCTAAGCCTAAGCCTATGTCCATTGCTAAGCCTAAGCCTAAGCCTAAGCCTAAGTCCATAGCTAAGCCTAAGCCTATGTCCATTGCTAAGCCTAAGCCTAAGCCTAAGCCTAAGCCTAAACTCCCAAGTGACCGGTGCCTGCCTGTGTTTACCTTTGGACGGCAGTTCAAGGTGTGCTTTCCTCCACGGGAGGAATGGCTGAGTGGGGCACTCCCATCCACAGGGTCTCTGTATGTCTACACAGATGGGTCCCGTGTAGATGGGTCCTCAGGAGCGGGGGTGCACTTGGGGGATCTGGGGGAGGGTCTTAGTATCCCTCTCAGGTCTCATGTTACTGTGCCACAGGCAGAGGTGTGGGCTATTCTGGCCTGTGTTGAAAGGCTGGAGGAGCTTGGGGTTGGGGGCAGATCAGTCAGAATCTGCTCAGATAGTCAGGCTGCCCTGCAGGCCTTAGCACAGCCTAAGGTGAGCTCTACCCTTGTGGTCAGATGCTTCCAGGCTCTGCAGAGGCTTGCAGAAGGCAGTGAAGTTCAGCTCACATGGGTTCCAGCCCATGTGGGTGTGGAGGGCAATGAGGCAGCAGATGCCCTTGCAAAAGAGGCTTCCTGCTCTGAGTTGGAGGAGGAAGAGAAGGAGGGAGGGGTGGGTGTTGCACTGTCTGTGGTCAAACAGGCACTTAGTGTCTGGCTGAGGCAGCAGCACACTGTCCACTGGCAGGGGGCGCTTGGATGCAGGCAGGCTAAGGAGCTGCTTGGGAGATTGACCTCAAGCGAGCCCGGTGTCTCCTGCAGCTTCCAAGGGCAAGACTTCGCACAGTAGTGGGACTGTTGACAGGCCACTGCTCTGTGAGAAGACACCTCTTCACCATAGGTGTGGCACCTGATCCAGTGTGCCCCCTATGCAAGGAGGAGGATGAAACAGCACTCCACCATTTGGGGGAGTGTGTAGCTCTGAGCTACCAAAGGATCCAGGCCATGGGTGTGGACAGCCTCACAGCTGAGGACATCCGTGGCCTGAGTGGGCAGGATCTCCTCAGACTCATCAAGAGTCTGGGGAGGTACTGAGCAAGACTGGTTCTCAGGGGTCCTGCAATGGGTAGAAATTCAATTCGGCCTGAGCAGAGCGGGGTGGATCATGACTGAAGCCCTGCACCCCATCTACTGGAACTGGAACTGGAAGCCTAAGCCTATGTCGATAGCTAAGCCTAAGCCTATGTCTATTGCTAAGCCTAAGCCTAAGCCTATGTCCATAGCTAAGCCTAAGCCTATGTCCATTGCTAAGCCTAAGCCTAAGCCTATGTCCATAGCTAAGCCTAAGCCTATGTCCATTGCTAAGCCTAATCCTAAGCCTATGTCCATAGCTAAGCCTAAGCCTATGTCCATAGCTAAGCCTAAGCCTATGTCCATAGCTAAGCCTAAGCCTATGTCCATAGCTAAGCCTAAGCCTATGTCCATTGCTAAGCCTAAGCCTATGTCCATAGCTAAGCCAAAGCCTATGTCCATAGCTAAGCCTAAGCCTATGTCCATTGCTAAGCCTAAGCCTAAGCCTATGTCCATAGCTAACCCTAAGCCTAAGCCTATGTCCATAGCTAAGCCTAAGCCTATGTCCATTGCTAAGCCTAAGCCTATGTCCATTCCTAAGCCTAAGCCTAAGCCTAAGCCTAAGCCTATGTCCACAGCTAAGCCTAAGCCTATGTCTATTGCTAAGCCTAAGCCTAAGCCTATGTCCATTGCTAAGCCTAAGCCAAAGCCTATGTCCATTGCTAAGCCTAAGCCTATGTCCATTCCTAAACCTAAGCCTATGTCCATAGCTAAGCCTAAGCCTATGTCCATTGCTAAGCCTAAGCCTAAGCCTAAGCCTATGTCAATTGCTAAGCCTAAGCCTAAGCCTATGTCCATAGCTAAGCCTAAGCCTATGTCGATAGCTAAGCCTAAGCCTATGTCTATTGCTAAGCCTAAGCATAAGCCTCTGTCCATAGCTAAGCCTAAGCCTATGTCCATTGCTAAGCCTAATCCTAAGCCTATGTCCATAGCTAAGCCTAAGCCTATGTCCATTGCTAAGCCTAAGCCTATGGCCATAGCTAAGCCTAAGCCTATGACCATTGCTAAGCCTAAGCCTATGTCCTTTGCTAAGCCTAAGCCTAAGCCTATGTCCTTTGCTAAGCCTAAGCCTAAGCCTATGTCCATAGCTAAGCCTAAGCCTAAGCCTATGTCCACAGCTATTGTCCATCACTCCCAGGCCAACCTTATATTCAAATATGCCTTTCGTTTGTCACTTTTAGGCAAGCCAGTTCACTCCCAAGCCAGTTCCTAGTAGATGGGGTGCAGGGCTTCAGTCATGATCCACCCCGCTCTGCTCAGGCCGAATTGAATTTCTACCCATTGCAGGACCCCTGAGAACCAGTCTTGCTCACACCTCCCCAGACTCTTGATGAGTCTGAGGAGATCCTGCCCACTCAGGCCACGGATGGCCTCAGCTGTGAGGCTGTCCACACCCCTGGCCTGGATCCTTTGGTAGCTCAGAGCTACACACTCCCCCAACTGGTGGAGTGCTGTTTCATCCTCCTCCTTGCATAGGGGGCACACTGGATCAGGTGCCACACCTATGGTGAGAGGTGTCTTCGCACAGAGCAGTGGCCTGTCAACAGTCCCACTACTGTCCGAAAGCTCTGCCCTCGGAAGCTGCAGGAGACACCGGGCTCGCTTTAGGTCAATCCCCCCCAAGCAGCTCCTTAGCCTGCCTGCATCCAAGGGCCCCCTGCCAGTGGACAGTGTGCTGCTGCCTCAGCCAGACACTAAGTGCCTGTTTGAGCCACAGACAGTGCAAGCACCCACCCCTCCCTCCCTTCTCTTCCTCCTCCAACTCAGAGCAGGAAGCCTCTTTTGCAAGGGCATCTGCTGCCTCATTGCCCTCCACACCCACGTGGGCTGGAACCCATGTGAGCTGAACTTCACTGCCTTCTGCAAGCCTCTGCAGAGCCTGGAAGCATGTGAGCCACAAGGGTAGAGCTACAGGCCTTAGGCTGTGCTAAGGCCTGCAGGGCAGCCTGACTATCAATGCTAGTAGATTCTGACTGATCTGCCCCCAACCAAAAGTTCCTCAGCCTTTCAACACAGCCTTTCAACAAAGGCCAAATAGCCTAGCCCAAATGCCTCTGCCTGTGGCACAGTAACATGAGACTGATAGGGATACTAAGACCCCCCCCAAGACCCCCAAATGCACACCCGCTTAGCTGATGGACCCATACTAAGCTTAGCACATGGACAAAAAGAAGAAAGAAAGAGAACGCCAAAGAAACACAGCGGCACACACGACAGCCCAATAGAAACCCAACCCCACCAACCACCCCCAAAACACACCAACGCCCCAAAAAACACAGCACACCCCGCTTAGGCTTAGCATAGGACATAGGCTTAGGCTTAGGCTTAGCAATGGGCATAGGCTTAGGCTTAGCAATAGCCATAGACATGGGCTTAGGCTTAGCTATGGACATAGGCTTAGGCTTAGCTATGGACTTAGGCTTAGGCTTAGCAATGGACATAGGCTTAGGCTTAGCTATGGACATAGGCTTAGGCTTAGCTATGGACATAGGCTTAGGTTTCGGCTTAGCAATGGACAGAGGCTTAGGCTTAGCTATGGACATAGGCTTAGGCTTAGGCTTAGGCTTAGCAATGGACATAGGCTTAGGCTTACGCTTAGAAATAGACATAGGCTTAGGCTTAGCTATGGACATAGGCTTATGCTTAGGAATGGACATAGGCTTAGCAATGGACATAGGCTTAGGCTTAGCTATGGACATAGGCTTAGGCTTAGCTATGGACATAGGCTTAGGCTTAGCTATGGACATAGGCTTAGGCTTAGCTATGGACATAGGCTTAGGCTTAGCTATGGACATAGGCTTAGGCTTAGGCTTAGCTATGGACATAGGCTTAGGCTTAGCAATGGACATAGGCTTAGGCTTAGCTATGGACATAGGCTTAGGCTTAGGCTTAGCAATGGACATAGGCTTAGGCTTAGCAATGGACATAGGCTTAGCTATGGACATAGGCTTAGGCTTAGGCTTAGCTATGGACATAGGCTTAGGCTTAGGCTTAGCTATGGTCATAGGCTTAGGCTTAGCTATGGACATAGGCTTAGGCTTAGGCTTAGCTATGGACATAGGCTGAGGCTTAGCTATGGACATTGGCTTAGGCTTAGCAATGGGCATAGGCTTAGGCTTAGCTATGGACATAGGCTTAGGCTTATGGACATAGGCTTAGGCTTAGCTATGGACATAGGCTTAGGCTTAGGCTTAGCTATGGACATAGGCTTAGGCTTAGCTATGGACATATGCTAAGGCTTAGCTATGGACATAGGCTTAGGCTTAGCAATGGACATAGGCTTAGGCTTAGCTATGGACATTGGCTTAGGCTTAGCTATGGATATACAATAGGCTTAGGCTTAGCAATGGACATAGGCTTAGGCTTAGCTATGGACATATGGTTAGGCTTAGCTATGGACACAGGCTTAGGCTTAGCAATGAACATAGGCTTAGCTATGGACACAGGCTTAGGCTTAGCTATGGACATAGGCTTAGGCTTAGCTATGGACATAGGCTAAGGCTTAGCTATGGACATAGGCTTAGGCTTAGCAATGGACATAGGCTTAGGCTTAGCTATGGACATATGGTTAGGCTTAGCTATGGACACAGGCTTAGGCTTAGCAATGGACATAGGCTTAGGCTTAGCTATGGACACAGGCTTAGGCTTAGGCTTAGCTATGGACATAGGCTTAGGCTTAGCTATGGACATAGGCTTAGGCTTAGCTATGGACATAGGCTTAGGCTTAGCTATGGACATAGGCTTAGGCTTAGCTCTGGACATAGGCTTAGGCTTAGGCTTAGCAATGGACATAGGCTTAGGCTTAGCTATGGACATAGGCTGAGGCTTAGGCTTAGCTATGGACATATGCTAAGGCTTAGCTATGGACATAGGCTTAGGCTTAGCAATGGACATAGGCTTAGGCTTAGCTATGGACATAGGCTTAGGCTTAGCTATGGACATAGGCTTAGGCTTAGCTATGGACATAGGCTTAGGCTTAGCTATGGACATATGCTAAGGCTTAGCTATGGACATAGGCTTAGGCTTAGCAATGGGCATAGGCTTAGGCTTAGCTATGGACATAGGCTTAGGCTTAGCTATGGACATAGCCTTAGGCTTAGCTATGGACATAGGCTTAGGCTTAGCAATGGACATAGGCTTAGGCTTAGCTATGGACATATGCTAAGGCTTAGCTATGGATATAGGCTTAGGCTTAGCAATGGACATAGGCTTAGGCTTAGCTATGGACATAGGCTTAGGCTTAGCTTTGGACATAGGCTTCGGCTTAGCTATGGACATTGCCTTAGGCTTAGCTATGGACATGGGCTTAGGCTTAGCTATGGACATAGGCTTAGGCTTAGCTATGGACATAGGCTAAGGCTTAGCTATGAAAATAGGCTTAGGCTTAGGCTTAGCAATGGACATAGGCTTAGGCTTAGCTATGGACATAGGCTTAGGCTTAGCTATGAACATAGGCTTAGGCTTAGCTATGGACATAGGCTTAGGCTTAGCTATGGACATAGGCTTAGGCTTAGCTATGGACATAGGCTTAGGCTTAGCTATGGACATAGGCTTAGGCTTAGCTATGGACATAGGCTAGGCTTAGCTATGGACATAGGCTAGGCTTAGCTATGGACATAGGCTAGGCTTAGCTATGGACATAGGCTAGGCTTAGCAATGGACATAGGCTTATAGTCTGGCCAATAGCAGTTGGCACTTGGACTCAAGGCGCGTTGCGTAAAATAGATTTACAAATGCGGATTTCTGTCCACGCTTCGTGTACTCCTATTTAGCAGACGTACATGCAAACTACGCAACTCGCCTTGAGTCCAAGTGCCAACTGCTATTGGCCAGACTATAGGCTTAGCAAATGACATTGGCTTAATAGGCGTAGCAATCGACATAGGCTTAGCTATGGACATAGGCTTAGGCTAGCAATGGACGGACACAGGCTTAGGCTTAGCAAATGACATTGGCTTAATAGGCGTAGCAATCGACATAGGCTTAGGTTGTGCAATCGACGGGCACTTAGGGTTAGGTTGTGCTTAGGTTCGCTGTTGTTGCAATGAATCTCAAAAGCTTTCCAGATGTCTCAAACAATCTCATATCTTCTGACGAATCTCCAGTATCATCAGGATAATCATAATGACACAAGTACCTATCACAATGATAATACCTATTCACATAACTAAAACATTTGGCGGTTTTTCCAATCACAAGATGAGACCACACCAGGCAGGACCATCAACAAAATCAAGCGCTTCATCATGAACAGCGACCGCTAGCAATATTTCTGACAAGTTACGAACTGATATCATTGGATCGATTCGATATGCTGCTTTGCTATCAACATCAACCTCACAATCCCTTGTTGAAATATAATTTCTTCGTTCTTTGCGTCCATTGATCATTCCCGAGTTTCTTGGATACTTGGTCGATAACGGTCGGCTCCCACTTTTTCAAGGTTGATGTCAGGATCCAACTAGAAAAATACAAGAAAAATTAGTATTGCAAAATGCCTCTGCACTGTAGGAAAGGAAAAACCTTTGCTGCCCAAACGGCGACCGGTTCCAGTCCAGGGTACCGTGGGGTAAAACCGGACAGGAAAATCCACCTGACACCAAGCTTTTTCCCAATCAAAAATGATTTTGAGATCAAATAAAACAGCTGGATCGGCAATTGCCATGAATGGTGCACGTAACATACGTACGTACTGTAGCTCTAGCAGTTTAGGTCACGAGCACGACCAAAGCTGAGGTGTCCGGAATTATTGTCCGGTTTTACCCCACAATACCCTACCAGTACTTACTTTTTCTGAGGAAAGAGAGCGCATCCAACCGGTACCATGAAAAGCAGGCTAAAAAAAGATTGGCAGCGAACAGAAAATGCACTGATACTGTGCATCACATCACAACAGGGTAGGGTACTATGGGGTAAACCCGGCAATGGCAAAACCTACGTTTCAAGGGTGCATATATCAGCAGCCAATGGACCGATTGAGACAAATAGGATACCAATCGATTCCTTGAACTTTCCTCTTTCAAATGAGCGATATGTGGTTCATCATTTGCTCAAACAGCAAGCTTAGTTCAAATGAGCTTTAGGTGGCCGGGTTACCTCATGACCCTAAGGTTAGGAAATTGCATCAAGCAAAATGTCAGGCTTGCTTACAACAGTGCCGTCAATGTGGCTTGAAACGGAACATTGTACAGGCGCTTGTTGCGTACGAACCACCTTGCATTCTCCAGACTTTGCATCACTACTGGTGTCACCACTGCAATCGCAATGTAAGGAAATCCTCAGGGAAATTTATCAAGAATTCATAAACGTATTCAAATTGCTGATCAATCGATTACGCATGGAAGGCGTGGCGATAGCTATTCTTGATACGGTAACCAAACTCACTGCTTTCATTGCCGCCAGCTGGAAAGAAAATGTATTTCCAAAATTTTTCTAACTGAACCATCAATGATATTGCTCAACGGTAGTTTGTTGTTACTCATAAGGGTATGGTGGGGTAAACCTAGCCATGAGGTTTTAACCCGGCCACGTAAGGCCCGTTTTAACCCGGCCACACAAGCTCAGCTGAACTTGGTGTTCCAGCAAGTGATGCACCAAATAGCTCGTTTGAAAGAGGAGAGTTCAAGGAATCGATTGATCTAATATTTATCTCAATCGGACCATTGGTTGCTGAGATACGTATGCAGTAATGCAGCCCTGAAACTGAGGTGGCCGGATTTTCCCATGGCCGGGTTTACCCCATAGTACCCAACAAAGTATACAGCGCTGTGGTTTTATACGAACCTTGGATTTGGAAAGCTCATTGTCGTTAGCATCCGTCAGAGTAATGCCATATTTCAGCTCGCTAAAAATATACAAGCAAACAATATTTCATACTAGCCTACATACATACTTTTCCTTTCGTACTGTAGGTACGTCATAGGTATGGTATGCACATATTATTTCCTTTCAAGCAATCTACTGGAAACTTTCACATACTTTTGCCTCATTAGCGGAATATTGACACAATTAGCTGCTGCCACCGCTATCAACGGAACAAATCGCTGAGCCAAGCCACCAGCTCTCTAAAAATATTGAAAACATTGCACAACTCCTCCATTTGTCGGTTGCACAACCAGTTGTCAACGGATACTTTGAATCCCGGAAGGAGTTAACCAGCTCCGTAATGCTCTGACCCGCAGGGCCCTCGGGTGACCCAGTACCAACTAGAAGAAAATTATTGATCCGAGCAATTACTGCGGGGGGACTGTGGGGGGCCGCGGGGGAACCGCGAGAATACCGCGGGTGACCCGCGGGCGACCCGTGGATGTTCCGCGAATGGCCCGCGGGGGAACGCGAAAGGCCCGCTGGTTGCCCGCGGGGGAGGGGACCGTGGGTGGCCCGCGGGCACTGCGGTCCAAACCATATCGGAAAGAGTTAACCCCCTTCGTAATCCCAGGCGTCCGCCTGTCCGTAGGCACCCGGCAAACCCCGTCCGTAGACGGGGCATAGTTTGCCGGGTGGTTTGCCGGGTGGTTACGGACAGGCGTTACGGTGACGGAGTTTGCCGGGTGGCTACGGACAGGCGGACGCCTGGGATTACGAAGGGGGTTAAGATAAAAAGAGCAAAATCCATACTACAATAGCGGAATGAACCTTGGCCAAGAACGCCTTCAATCCGACTGCCGTGACTAGTGCGGAGGTGGTAGCGGAGGCGTAGGCGACGCCGATTTCGCGCGCGCCCAGCGCCGATTTCGCGTTGCGATTCGTGTAGTTCACGAGCGCGTTGAACGACTGGTTGGCCCATTGCCAAAAGATCACTGCGCCTGTTGATCTGAAAGAAATGACATACAGTACAGTACGTAACATTATCATCATCATCATCATCATCATCACTTTATCATTATTATCATCATCATTACGTACCGTTACGTACCGTAATGATGATGATAATAATGATAAAGTGATGATGATTATGATGATGATAATGTTACGTACTGCGTACGTATGGTAATAGCGTCCGAGGCCAGTAGTGTACGTAAACTAGTTCTATGTAGGTATGTAAGGCGAGTTTACGGAGCGGTCCCTGGTGAGGTGCCTACGTAAGTCCGCAGCTGTGTCCGAGGGTAGCGGGTTCGAATCCTGTTTGGTCCTACTTCTCTCCCCCCTTTTCGGGGCCCGGCTATCGTAATACGGAACGCGGCACGTCACACATATACGTAACAACGGTCCAAGCAAAGCAACCGACCTTTATTTGACTCTGTTCGTGTAGCTCACTGGTTAGGGCGTTCGCCTGGAACGCGTGGGGTGAAAGGTTCGATTCCCCGACCACGCACTATCATGTAAGCGTCAGTCAGTAAAACCAAAAGTATATAATTGGGCTTAGGATAAGAATGGAGCACACAGTGTAAACGAAGAAGGCAATCCCTGACTCATATTCGACCCGTTGTAATGGGATTCGTAAAACCCATTATAATGGTTAATCTGAAGCACGCATTCCACACACACGAACAACCACGCCGACAAGCAGCAACAGAACAAAAGACCGTTTATGCGGTACGAGATTGTTTGTGTGTGGATGGCGTGCTTTAGATTCCCCATTGTAATGGGTTTTACGAAATCCATTGTAATGGGTCGAATATGAGTCAGTGATTGCCTCCTCAGTTTACACTGTGTGCTCCATTCTTCCCCTAAAGCCCAATTATATATTTTTGGTAAAAGTTTTCATTCCGATCTTCATACCTGTACCATATCAGCATAGCCCCGATGAGGATGGTTCCACCTGGAACCTGGAAAGACATTCGTCCCACCATATTCTGCAACTCTCCAGTGTCTGGATGGAAGGCGGATTGGTACAGCTTCTGCGCATGATACAGCGCTTCTTTGGTGGTCCCATGAGGTTCTTTGCGTTGTCTGCAACAGAATTCGCAAACCTGTAAAGATGATCTTTCATGGTTCATTCACATTGGAAGAAAATTCTCTCGGCGCATCCATGGCTGTTCACGCCATTGCTTGCATCGAGCCATCTGGACACGTCGAGCGTACGCCCAGCGCATGTCTCCGATGTGAATGAGCCATTAGGTTCAAACACAACAAATAGTGTAACGATGGCAATAGCGTCTGAGGCAAGTAGTGTACGTGAACGAGTTCTAGGTGGTTAAGGCGAGTTTTAGCAATCTGTCCCGGGGCCGGCACCTGGTGGTGTGCCTAAGTCCACAGTTGTGTCCGAGGGTAGCGGGTTCGATTTCCGTTCGGTCCTATTTCTAATCTCTCCCCCTCATCGGGGCCCGGCTATCGTCACACGGAACGTCACAATAATAGCGAGCACTGAGTGCTCGCATGGCTAATCAACCACGGTATTATAGTACCTGTAGAGGTCCAAAAGCTCTTTGGCTTCATGTAGACTTTGGGAAGATACGAAGGCAGCCCTCGGGTCCGTAATATTCGCGTAATGTTTCAAACGGCCCCAAAAGGTGGTCAGATCCCATCTTGACTGCTGAATGTCCAATCTTTCTGTTGTCATGGTCCTTGAGCACGTAAAAATTTAGGGTAAATTCGTTCGTAGCATGAACTGGATTGAAAATATCCGACAATGAACGGTAAAGCAAGAGATTGTCGTCAATAAATACTCGAAGCAGGACGAAGCGAAAAATGTTTATTTATAAACTACCGTACGTGAACTACAGGTAATTTACACGATACTAATAAGGTTGCACATTAATTTCGAACACAATTCGGTTGAATGAAGAAAAGACAATAAGACCGTCAACAAAATATGCCTACAATACGTCTTAATTATTATTATGTTAGAATAAAATTATCATAGTAGTGACACGATTACCACCACCACAATAATATTCGTTGTAGATTGGACACAAAAATACAGAATACAGAGGCACAAACGACGCATGTACAGTTTGCGTATGCAACGAAACGAAACGTTTCAATAGTTTTATGTGTGCGCGCATGCATGCACAGGGTCACAAACACGCACTGTACGTACACCAATACAGATCATAGTACACTCAAAACAACAATTTGACACAGATTTCAACCCAAAAGTATTCAACCCAAAAATTGGCTACTGTATATTGATCAATTATTTATCGTTCAATAATTGCAGGCTCAGTAACATACAACGTAACGCACACGGCATGTGCAGTACAGCTACGAAACACCTTGAACTGTTAGCAAAATATTTCAGTAAAAGATACCCATCATTGTATGTGTCAGAGCAGTGCGAAAGGCGTATGCGTAGCTGAAGATAAGATATTCCTGCTCAATGAAGCCTAAAAAACTGACTGATTACCAGCCTCAGCTCGAAAAAAACATTGGTACGCTTCAGACGTGAACTCGAATTCGAAGCCCTGATCATGCTTCAACATGTAAAATCTCCGAGTTCGCAACGAACTCGCTCCGCTTTTCTCGTTTCGGTTCAAAACAAAGTCTTTCCAAACTCGGAGCGAACTCACTCGGAGCAAAATTGGAGCACGTCTGAAGCGCATCATTGCCACACCAGCACCACATTATTACATAGCCCCTAGAAACAACGTATACTTATTTCATAGCCCAGTACGGCAGCTCTGTAAATATGCTCAGCTATTTTACGCAAAATTCCTCAAGCAAGTTGGGATAAAGCATGTAGTACTAGTAGCGGACTACGTACGTACATACAGCACTCTATTACAACATTGAGCCCTGTTACTGTTCAGAGAGGTCACAACAAACTTATGCAAGTTCAGAAAATTTCAGCATATGACAGCCTTTCAAAGGCTGCTTGCATTTTCACTGGCGGTGCATGAATAACCAACCAATATAAGTAAGTACCCAGAGAGAGATACACAACACAATGAAGCATGCAAGCAGCCTAAATAGCACGCCATTTTACCAAGCCTCCCAACTTCATGCCGCGTTCACATCAGCGACGTACGTAGGACGTTTTCCACTAATCGGAGCGTACATTCACTCCCACAGATTGGCAAGTTTACCTCAGGCTACGCAATGCATTCATATAGTAATGTATAACGGCAATTCACAAATAAAAATACAGGGTGTTTCCTTTGGATATGAAATGTCGTTTGGGGTCATAACTTGGGATCCACACGAGGTAATGAGCTGAAATTTTTCTTGCAGATACGCAAGAATATGCCTAACCTCATGTAAAAATTTCGAGCCAAAACTCCAATCTAAACATAAGATATTGGTACCTCAAGTTTTGGTCACGAAAATCACAAGTTCCTAAAATGAGACGTGTTTTTCAGACGAATTCTTGTGGCATTTTTGTCATAGCGCTAGCCAACACCTGAAAACACCATGAATATTATTTTCGAGTTCTGGGGAAGTCTTCAGCTTAGCCGAACATATTGTCCTGAAGAAAATCCAAAAGGAAAAGTTGGGAAGTCAGATAGGGCGAACCACTGCCTTACGATTCAGAAACTTCTGGTTTTCGTGGTCAAAAGTTGAGGTACCAATATTTTATGTTCAGATCGGAGTTTTGGCTCGAAATTTTTACATGAGTTTAGGCATATTCTTGGGTATCTGCAAGAAAATTTTCAGCTTACTATCTTCCGTGGATCCCAAGTTATAACCCCAAACGACATTTCATATCCAAAGGAAACACCCTGTACTTTCGAAAGTTACTACCAATGCATTCATACAGTAGTAATGTATAACGGCAATTATTCACAAATAAAAATACTTTCGAAAGATTCTACCACAGTGTGATTCAAAAGTAGTTGACCCACTCTGAACAGACGACAGTCAATATTGTATACTTTTGAACCACACTGCAGTTTTAATTGTCAAAGACATATCGCACCGCTTGGAAGAGCTCGAAATTGTTTAAACCCCTCACAAACCTCAGGGTTAACCCCCACCACTTGCATGCTTGATCCAAAGAGAAAACAGAAAGCGCTCGCTCTCAATACGTAATGCATTTGTCATTCATGAACAAACCGGGCACATGGGTTGAGTTGTACTAAGTTGTGCTGGAAACTTTCCATCTTTGGATCAAACATACACCCCATTCAGTCACACCTTACCTACCAATCCACATTACATGTAGCACATATTAGCCATCAAAACGCCAATACTATTATCCCTTCGCAGTGAGAAAAGAAACCAACGTCACTTGTTGGTGCTGTAGGGACAGACGTAAGTGGCGGGAAACATGCCTTTCTTGCCGTTCAGCGTTCCTTCCCACCAGTTTTCGTCTGATTTGTCTGTCACTGAAACATCAAACACACGAGTTGACTGACGCCAATAAGAGGAAACACCTTGTGCTTTGAAAACAGAATGCACTACGAGGTACAGAGGATGTTGTGAAAGTGATGACGCGTTCACAACGGACGCTGAACGCCAGCGTTGGCGCTGCGTAAACGCCAATGCAGATATTAGCGTTAGCGTTCGACGCAGATATTGACGTTCGACGCTGATATTAACGATCGCAGATAATTAGTAGCGAACATCGACGTAAACTTATCGAAATACGTACGTACGTTCATCTACTTACAAATAGGAGCGATGTCTGTGTGTGTGTGTGTGATGCTATACACTCGCTCAGTTTTGCAGCTATAGCGTCGGCCAATGGCTCATTCGAAAGCTTATGACCCCGAGGGCGGCCAGAAGGCCTTCGATTTTTGATCCGATCAGCCGATCACCAATAATCGATCGATAATCGATATTTTAGTACTAAAAGCGCGCTGATTCACTCATAACTCGCTCAATTTTGCAGCTACAGCATCCATCCATGTCTCTTTCGAGAGCTTATGGCCCCGAGAACGCCAAAAAGGCCTTCGATTTTTGATCTGATCAGCCGATCACCAATAATCGATCGATAATCGATATTTTAGTACTAAAAGCACGCAGATTCGCTCACACTCACTCAATTTTGCAGCTACAGTGTCCATCCAGGGGTCTTCAATGAGCTTATGCCCTCGAGGGCGCCAGGAAGGCCTTCGATTTGTGATATGATCATCCGATCACCAATAATCGATCGATAATCGATATTTTAGTGCTAACAGCTACAGGCTGCAGTTACTTTTCTTCGTCTTCCACACGACCAGGTAAAATAATCAAATTTTGCAACAGAAAAAGCAAACCGAAGCCCTTCGATTTTTGATCTGATCAACCGATCACCAATAATCGATCGATAATCGATATTTTAGTACTAAGAGTACACAGAAACTAAATGCCGCATTTTTTCCAGCCAGTGTTTGCAAATGGTCACGCCCGAAAGTGCACATGAGACTAAGCGGGAGATGTGCCAAAGGGTTGCCAGATCTGCAAAAGGGCTGCCAGATTGCTTATGCGCAAAAAAGGGTTGCCAAATCTGCGATGCGATAGGGTTGCCAACTCTGTGAAAGGGTTGCCAGATGTGCAACTTTTTGCCAATTGTCCAAAATGGTTGCCAGAGTAGATACATTAATAAGTTTCCATATCTCTACAGTACACAACAGGGTTGCCAGATTTGCTTTTACTGCGAAGCTGTAACGGGCCACTGGTACATACCAAACACGTTGGCGTTGTTATAACCGGAGTAAATAGATTTGCATGGCTTTCAGCGTCGAACGCTAATACGCGTCAACGAAGCGTCAACGCCGGTGTTGAGCTGCGTGCGTTGCGAATGGGCCATGATGGCGCGTTCACCAGACGTCCGTCAATCCGTAAAACGTATCTAGGAGTACACGGTTGTTTGCGGTATGCCATGTACTCCTAGATAAGTCCGTTACATATTTGAAGGACGGACAGACGTAACGGACGCCTGGTGAAAGCGCCATGAGCCTTTGTTTATTATCATACCGGAAATGATATCTCCCCTCTTGAACTCCAGCTCTCCCGGTTCCTGTGGGGCGAAGTCGAACATGGCCTGGACGAGAACGGGGGCGGCCGACGGATCCTTCTCCATATCCCGCAGGAGAATCGTATGAGATCGACTCACCGACGCCGACCTACACAACACACAGACACACCACAGACAGACACACAGACAGACAGACAGAGACATGACGCCTTCACCAGGCGTCCGTCCGTCCGTCAAATCCGTAAAACGTATCTAGCAGTACACGGTTGTTTGCGGTGTGCCATGTACTCCTAGATACGTCCCTTACGGATTTGACGGACGGACGTGACTATAGAGTGACGGACGTCTGGTGAACGCGCCAACAGACATCGGCATGGTGTTCTGGGGGAATGCAATTTTGGGGATTCTCCATAGTAAGGCAGTGAGTTTGGGGTATGTAGTGTTTTCAATATATGGGAGCGGGGTTATGTGAGGGGGTGGGTGGGGGTGTGCTGTACATACCCCCAACTGACCCCAGGCCGACGTCAGTTCGTCAGTCTAATTTTACGGTTTGTACATACCTGTGATATTCGACCAATTCGTTGAGGCTGTTGAAGCGAACAACCCAGAGGAAATACTTGCCCGTGTTGTCCCTAAGCACCTTGAAATGCTGAATGCCATCTTCAAATCTGCAACAGAGTGGACTACACTACACGTACACCAAAAGTATGTACATACATGATAGCGACAGACGTTGCCCGTGCTGCGCAATTCAACACCCAAACTCCCGCATATTAGTTTTAAAAAGCTGCACCTAGGTAGTCAAGAAGAGAAGAGCTATGATGGCCCGTTCACATAGGAGGCATGCATGATGCGCTTGGCGTACGCTTGGGCGCGTCTGCCTCCACGCAAGGAAAGGCATACGAATGCGCTGAGCGTACGCTTGCCTTTCAATGTGGTGAATGAACCGTTATGGCAAGCAAAATTTGATCTGTACGCTAAACGTCACATCCACCATCCCAGCCCCCGTCTCTATTTTTGCGTGACGTAATATATGTGTGACGTGCCGCGTAGGTATAGCCGGGCCCCGAAAAAGAGGGGGTGGGAGTGGGAGACAAAAATTATAGGTCCCGACGAGAGGGAATTGGTTCGAAAATAAAATCAGAGAGTCAATGAAGGACGAAGGAGGTTGCTGTACGCTAACAGCGCCCTCAGGTTGAGCAGAAATATCGATTATGGATGATGAATGAAACGGAGGGAAAGAATTATACAGCTGAAGCGGCTAGAAACTTTATAATGCATTTGAAACATTAGGTCGTTTCCGAACCGAACACAGACATTTTTCAGTGCAACCGGTGAGGTAATTAGTGCTGCGTGCCGCGCTCCCTATGGCAATAGCCGGGCCTCGAAAAGAGGGGAGAGAATGAGAAATAGGTCCGACCGGGAGTCGAACCCGCTACCATCGGTCACCGCTGTGGACTTGGGCACGCCACCAGGTACCGGTCCGGGGACAGATGGCTAAACTCGCCATACATACCCAGAACAACAGTTAACGTACTAGTACACCTTCGGCCTCGGACGCTATTGCCATATGTACACAGTAGCCGACAACTTTTCGTAACGAGCATATTGATCATCGACACCTTTCCCTTAGCCAAGAGCTGTGATGGGTCCCGCAAAGAATGTGTCTAAACTGCGCAAGATGCAAACAATGACAGTATGCAACGTGAAGCGACGGTTGCCAGAAGCGAGCAGAACAGAAGAAACGAAGAAAAGAAACGACGAATTGTGATTGTTTCACGGAGATTGAATAAAATCTTATCCGCCGTCGGCATATTTTCTTGCATTCTAACCGTTTCCATCGCCCAGCCGACGGAATCAATATTTTCCGTTATTTCTACCCAAGATTCGTTGTGAACAGATATTTCTTCTGTTCTGCTCGCTTCTGGCAACCGTCGCTTCACGTTTTGCGTCGTCATTGTTGGCATTTTGCGCAGTTTAGACACATTCGTTGCGGGACCCATCACAGCTTTTGGCGGCTAAGGAAAAGTGTCGATTCATGTTGAAACATAAGAACCGATGAGAACGGACCGATTTGCTCGTTACGAGTAAGTTGTCCCGTCTGATGTCGTCTAATGACGTCAGATCGCGGTATGTGTTAAGGACTGCCAATTGCCCTGCGTTACCATAAAATGGGCCACTTACATAGGGTATTGTGAGGGTAAACCCGGACACGGGAGTAAACCCGGACACCTAGTATATCTCAGCAACCATAGGACCGATAGAGACAAGTATTCTACCAATCGATTCCTTGAACTCTCCTCTTTCAAATGAGCTACTGCATGTTCATCATTTGCTGAAGCGGCAAGTTCAGGAGAAGAGCATAGGTGTCCTGGTTAACCTCCGTGTCCGGGTTTATCCCACAGTACCCTACTTCACAGATATGCTGAAATCGCGGGGGCAATTGTGTGATTGAGGTCATCCGGATGTGTAGTCAAATGGTTAAGGCGCGCGCCTGGAACGCGGGAGGTCCAGGGTTCGATTCCCTGGCACATTCGACTACATGCATACTTGACAGATATGCTGAAATCGCGGGGGCAGGACTCTGACTCGCGGACGAGGAAGGCGCCGTCCGTGCGCTGCTTCTTAAGAATCGCCTCCGCGTCCAGTCGACTGATCTTCCCGTAGAACCACGGATGCTCCTTCATCTTGATATAGTTCGCAGGCACGTAACCCTCCTTGCCTTCCAGCTCCGCCCGATACCAGTTCGGGTCCTCGTCTTTGTTCAAAATCTACCCACAGAAAAACAAGAATGGATACAGCTGCAGAAATAGGGTGGTACTGTGGGGTAAACCCGGCCATGCGGAACCGAACCCCGTGTTGTCAAACATACATTTTGTCCAATGTATGTCCCCCTGGTGAATTCAGTTTCAGCATAGACCATGTACAGCAGGGTAGCTAGCTGAACCTACACATACCTTTGAAGCTGGTCATAAGCAAGCTATCCACCATATGCAGTAAGGGAATTGGGTTGGTCGATGCTGACCCCGCGGCATTTAGTGAAAGTTTGGATCGGTGTCTGCGCGGTCGTCGATGTCATTTTGTTGACAATTCCTCCTTTCTCTCGCTCCTTTTCAGCTCCCAGATGATTGAACAAGGTCGACGACCGCGCAGACACCGACCCAAACTTTCACTAAATGCCGCGGGGTCAGCATCGACCAACCCAATTCCCTTACTGCATATGGTGGATAGCTACTCCTACGCCAAAAGCTAGCATATATGCCTATAAGCTTAGCTGATGATGTCTTGTAGACCCAGCCAACTACCCAGTACTGAATGCCGTTCTTTCTACATAGACCGGCTAGCTGTAAAAAGAACGGCCTTCAGTACTAGGTGGCTGGGTTTTGTTTTACCCGACCATAAAACCGGCCGCCGGCTTTACCGCATGATACCCTATTGGACGTTAGAATGCAGAGATTTATTGAAGTCGAGAAAAAATTGTGCAATTTGTGCTGTTTGAGGCTGAGCGAAAAGCATTATACTCAACTTCAAGAAATCTTCCCATTCTCTCTCAGTGGAACCGACCATAAAATAGGTACAGTCTGCTGAGAGATGCAATGCAGGTGTTTTCGATTGAAAGAGCGCAACATACACTGCCGTATCCCCTCGGTACATTTCATGTAAAAAATGGCATGACTTTTTGAAACTCAGAGGCTTTATGAGTCAAACAGAACGGTGCGGGATTCGAACCCGCCACATGCAAGTAGAGTAGCGGTCTTCTTATCCACTCGACCACGCGAACAGTGGGCCTACCTTGAGCACTTGTCCCTTTTTGAAGCTGATTTCGTCGTCCGCAGTCGCCTCGAAATCATGCTCTGCATCTGCTTCCATTTTTGCTACCAAAGCTTCCACTACTTTTTCTACCCTTTGAAAAGTTGCAACCTAACTTTGCTTGGCAGGCGGGCGCGGAATTTATCTGAAAACAAAGAAAAAATGCTTATTGATGAGTCAGAAAAAGCTGCTATTATTACAGCCAATTTACGCCAACTGATTGATGATGAGCGGTGATTCATAAAAGAATAGAATGTCCGTCCGCAGCTGCTAAAACCATAAAACGGAAGCTCGCTTCGGCTTTGCTTTTGGCAGAACTTTTTTCGCTGCACAAAAACACTATCAAGGATTCCTAAACTGTTTCTCGTAGTGTATGGTTTAGGAGTAATTTCCACAGTCACGACGTCCTTTCACACCGCAATGAAAATATGTTACAAAATGCATCAAAATATACAAAAAGTACAACATAAATT
Organism: Epsilonema sp. ZAB3_2; assembly: GCA_030247985.1. Taxonomy (NCBI): domain Eukaryota; kingdom Metazoa; phylum Nematoda; class Chromadorea; order Desmodorida; family Epsilonematidae; genus Epsilonema; species Epsilonema sp. ZAB3_2. Next base: position 20,066 of record JASAMW010007757.1, read on the forward strand.
TTGGCAATACACTATTTCTCAGTTTCACATTCACAGCAAAACCTAGTACGACCGACAATGTTTGCTTCACTGAAGCATCAAGTTTCCAAGTTGACATATTCCTCTTATCTTTTATTCTAATCGCTTGCGTTCATTCTTCTTCTGTTTTTCTAAACTAGACGTTTCGAGAATCCGATTGATTTCCATAACCTTCCGTGCCACTTCCTCTCTTTGACTAAAACAAAAGTGAGTCATCAAGGAATCGAACTCAAACTACCGCCCGTAACCACTCTGCCATGCGTATGTGTACTACATGTAGAATAGTGGTATCGTACGTATGTATGTAATAGCCTACCCTTCATCCACAATATTCTGGGGGTAGGTACGTGGTAACTTGAGGCGCATTTGCGCCCCTGTTTTCTTCTTGCGCCCCAATATTCAGCTGCCAGAGGCGCAAAAATTACTGTATGTTAGACATAAAGACAAGCCACAGATGTCTATGGCAACCAGGTAATTTGGTCATTTGTGCCTCAAGTTATTGTTGGCTACCTACTACCCACCCCCCCCCCCCCCCCCCGAATTGACCACTTGCGCTGAAAATTTCTGGGTCTGCTTACATTACACTGATTCAGTGTAAATCCAGTAGGGTCAGCCAGCTCACTACCCTACCCACCACCCAGAAATTTTTAGCGCAACCGGTGAATAGTAGTTACGTATTTCTGGTTACGTTACGTATGTACGTACGTTCGTACGTACCCTTCGTCCATACTCTCATCTACGCTTTCTGCCATTGTCATTACACCTTGAGCGCAACTTAGTAGGCTCCGCCTCAGCTGTGAACATTCATCATCGTTCACGTATTGAATTGGCCCTGAATAGAAAAAATCAATTGCGGAATATCGGAATTACAATTATTGAATGAAAAGCTAAGAATAGGCAACGTAGAGTAGCTAACTCCAAGTACTGTACTGTACATTACATACATACATACATACATACAGTACATTACGATTACATGCATGCAGCACGCGTACACACCGTACGTACACTATATACGCCACTTTTATACATTCGCCACTCCAATCTTGTGTATTCGCCACTTGCGCTAAGTAAGACTCTAGGTGGTCACGAGATGGCCCCGCAGCATTTAGTGTAAGTTTAAATCGGTGCCGACGGGGACATCAACGTCGTTCAGTCATCTGAGAGCGGAAAAGAAGCGAGCGAAGAGAAGAAATGACAGCAAACGACGTCCACGACCAAGTCAGCACCGATCTAAACTTACACTAAATACCGCCAGGGGTCACTTCGTGACCACCCAAGAGTCCTAGCACAAGTAGCAGATAGAGATGGGCCGAGACTGGATTGTTGCTGAAAACGAGACCGAGACTTATAATTTTTTCCGAGACCGAGACCGAGATTAGGGAATTTTGCCGAGACCGAGACCGAGATCGAGACTAAGGGATCTCGTCCAAACAGGGGGGAGGAATTCACCCCTTTTCGCCCCCTAAAAAGCTCTTTCAGGGCTAATTCGGGGACGAAGCAACCTTATTTCATGGGCGAAAAATCATCCTTCCTGTCCTGATTTCAGGGGCGAAAATGAGCCGAACCACTAATTCACGGCTTTTCGCCCCCTAATTCACTCTGGCTCGTTTCTTCCTTCCTCCCTTTCATTACGCAAGGGAACTGGCTGCGTCTCCTCGCCCTGTCTTATCTGACAAGCAATAAAAAGTTTTCGCCCTTCGCGTTACACGTACACGTCGTCTCAGTTCCCAGCAGGCCAAGCCTCCATTCCCTCGCTTCTCCCTCGCCCCCATACAAACAATACGTATGTACGTACGTACATACTGTACTAATTATGAGCACCACTGCGCACAAACAACAAATCACTTTTGACAGGCTCCATCGACTGCGAGAGCTTGCTTGCATAATGGGACCGGCAAAGAGAGGTGTCCATTACAGAACCCTGAAATCAGGGCTCCTTTTTCGCCCCCTAAAACTTTCTTTTTCGCCCATGAATTCACGGTTTTTACCTGAATTCAGGTACCCTATTTCAGGGTAACTAGGGGGCGAAAAAGGGTGAATTCCTCCCCTCTATTTGGACGAGATCCCTAAGTATGGTATATAAATTTATGGCATTTCGTTTTCATTTTTTCCCATTGTCGTTTTCTATAAAAATAACAATGGCAAAAACATTGATGAATAGGCGGTTGACTTCTATTTGCTACTATAAATGGCTAAAGTTGCCCTGCAGGAGAAATTTTTTTTATGATAGGCGAGCTAAAATCTCAGCGGAAATGCATGAAATAGCTTGTGAAAACCCGATTTCAATCTAGTCTCGGTCTCGCCTAAAATAGGCCCATAAAGTTGCGAGACCGAGACCGAGAATTTGGAAATTCTAAAGTCGAGACCGAGACCGCCAAAAATGACCGAGATTTCCGAGACCGAGAGTCTCGGCCCATCTCTAGTAGCAGATAGGGTACTGTGGGGTAAACCCGGACACGGGAGCAAACCGGGACAACTAAGTATATCTCAGCAACCATACGACCGATTGCGACAAGTATTCTACCAGTCGATTCCTTGAACTCTCCTCTTTCAAATGAGCTACCATGTTCATCATATACTGAAGCGGCAAGTTCAGAACAGCTCAAATGGCCGGGTTGCAAGGATGCAAACCATTCATGGATTCGCACAGACCGGTCAGACGAAAAAGAAGAGAGGGGAGATGGGAGCGGAAGGAAGGCGCCCCACGCACTCTGGCTCTTTCGCTCTGTGTAATAATTATCCTATCCTTCACTCTGTTTGTAATTATCCGTTTGCTTGCCGCGCTCTTTTCTCTCTCTTTTAGTCAACAAGTAAAATATGAAACGAAACATCAAAATCAAACAGGCAGCCGATTCCAACATAACAAAGCATCCATAAATTGGTGGCCAGGCATGACTTTTACCATTGGGTCGGTTTTCTTTGAAAGCTGCTGCTAGCCTGTTGGGACGGATTGCAGCGCACGACATTTTTGGTATGACCTGACGAATGCTGACAATAGTAACTCTTGCTAGCATTGATGTTTTTTGGCTGCGGCAGACTACCTCTGCTTTGTCAGCCAGTACCAGTAGTCACTCGACAGCTTTCCAACCTCTCTTGATATCACCTTCGTCCTTACTGTTGCAGATTTTTGGTTGCAGCGAATGGTAGGCTGGCTGTCACTCTGCTACACAATTTCATTCTCAAATTCCTCAGGGAAGTTCAAACGTTCCACCATTATGGCTTGAAAAGAAAGACGACTAAATGGATACTGTAGTCAGCAGCTGGGTAAAGAGGCAGCTCGCCTGTACAGGTGCAATACGCATAGACATGGCTCAAGCACAAGCCCATGTCCAGTTTTTGTTTGTCCATAATTCGTCTTTGACCTTTCGCGCGCAGTAAAAATAACTCTTCTTGCCTACGCTTTTCTTGCCCACGCGCGAATTACTGTAATCGCTCCCTGCTTCGCTCGCCTCCCTCTCCCCTCTCTTCTTTTTCGTCTGACCGGTCTGTGCGAATCCATGAATGGTTTGCATCCTTGCGGCCGGGTTTACCCCATGTCCGGATTTACCCCATAGTACCCTACAAACAAGGCTTACAATAATTCAGAGCGTTCGTTCTCGGTTTTCCACGAGCACGCAGGATTGGCGCATTGTTCAGGTCGTGTCCGTAGTGGTCAAGGCAGGCGTCCACTGACACTCCACCCCCTTCTGGCTCCTCGCGTACGTGCATGAAAGCGGAGCATGTGAATCCGAACTGAAAAAAACGTCCGCAAAAAGTATTGAACAACAGCCGGCCGGCCAAAACTTTATGAATTCTTTGAAACATTAGGCCATTCATCTTTCCCAACCTTCCATGCCAGCAGTGACAAAGATCTACCAATTCGAAACATCAACTTTTTCACTTCATCCATGTGCACTTTGAGACTTGGCAGAAAGTAAAGAAAATATGCACAAAAATAAACAAGTTGCAAAACCGCTACTACGTGTTCCATCTTTTAACCAGCTCCGAAATAAAAATACAGGCTGCTTAGCGAAAGCTGTCACCTCTAAAATGCTTATAACTTCTGAACCAATGCACGAATTTCGACCAAAATTTTTTAAATAGAAACTTGAACATACCAGACAAGCATGCAAAATTTCATGAGCGTACATGCACTATTAACGAACAAACAAGCAACGCCTTTTCAGGTCCTATTTTTCGATGTGCCCGTTTTCGTTCTCCTGCACTTGTGCAGCCGTCTTCAAAACCTTGGAAAAGACTAAAGCAGGTTCATAGGGATGGCGGCACTGTTCCCTTTATGTTTTCGCATTGTATGCTGAAGAAGTCCAAATGGATGCTTGAATGGAGCGGAAAAGCATACTTGCTTCCATATAGACTTCAAAATCGAGCGCTTTTCTCGCCACTGCCGATTTTGACACCCAATGTTTGAGGCTTCATAATTCTCTGTCTTTGTAGTTAAGAAGACCCACCAATGAAATTTTGCATGCTTGTCTGGTATGTGTTCAAGCTTCTATTAAAAAAAAATTTTGGTCGAAATTCGTGCATTGGTTCAGAAGTTATAAGCATTTTAGAGGTGACAGCTTTCGCTAAACAGCCTGTATAATCTGACATTTCGTTTTCATTCTTTCCAATGGTCGTTTTCTATAAAAAATAATAATGGCAAAAACAGTGGTGAATAGGTGGTTGACTTCTAAGTATTTACTACTTTACATGGCTCCTGCGGGAGAAATTTTTTCATGATAGGCAGCTAAAATCTCAGCGAAAATGCATGAAATTGCTTGTGAAATCACGATTTTAACCTAGCCTCGGTCTCGCCTAAAATGGGCCCTAAAAGTTGCGAGACCGAGATCGAGAATTTGAATATTCTAAAGTTGAGACCAAGACCGAGATCGCCAAAAATGACCGAGATTTCCGAGACCGAGAGTCTCGGCCCATCTCTAGGTCGAATGAATAATCTTCTCCTGCTTGGCAGGCAGGCCCTTAGCTCAGTTACTCGCCGTTTTACATCATAGCTGACAGCTGTGACAGAAAACTCGACTGGCACTGCCAGGAATATATAACATTATAAGGGGGAGGAATATGCAAACAGTGTTGTGAGGCAGAAGCAAGGCTAGCGACCAAGTAGTTCCGTATATACGACTTTCTCAAATTTGTCCTTCCGTATATACGACCAGTTGTTTCCGTATATACGACCATCAGGGTCGTATATACGGAAACGCAGTGGTCGTATATGCGGAAGGACGTCCGTATATACGACCACTTCCGTATATACGGAAGGTCTTTCCGTATATACGACCAACAAAATGGTCGTATATACGAAAACAACTGGTCGTATATACGGAAGGACAAATTTGAGAAAGTCGTATATATGGAACTACTTGGTCGCTAGCCTTGCTTCTGCCTCACAACACTGTTTGCATATTCCTCCCCCTTATAATGTTATATATTCCTGGCACTGCTGGTATGTGCGGATGGGAAAGGTGAAATGGCCTAATGTTTCAAAGAATTCATAAAGTTTTGGCCGCTGCCCGGCTGTTGTTCAACTTCCAGAAGGAGAAGGACTATGAATGAATCTGTGAAAAATAGCGCGCGCAGAGCCAAAAGCGACCACGGGCCGACCGCAGTAATTGGTCGAATGAACAATTTTCTCCTGATTTCGCCGGCGCTTTCAGTCGATTCCGGTCGGCCCGCGGTCAGCCCACAAGCTGAGCGGTCCAGAGCATTACGGAACTGGTTAATTCATACCTTCAATTGTCCCTGCTTCACCCTTGTCACATTCTTCAACCTTCCTGCTCCCTTTTCTCCTTTCCTGTTCAATTCCAATTCTTGTTTCGACATGAAATTTCTGCTGCTGTTTCTGCGACAATAAAATAGCCAAGATCGCGTCCCATTGGCTGCCGTATTCACGCCATGTGATTGGACGAATTCGCACATACTTTGTAGCTCTTCCGTCCGTTTCCAATCCCAAAAATCATGGACATTTTCCAGATGAAATCGTTCCACTGTGGCTCTGAATAAGGAAAAAATAGTCAATTATCGGGAATTTGGGGAGTGAGCGACAAACGTTATGCATTCTTGATACATAATAACTTACTGGATGCCGTGGCTAAAATTGACGTGTTCGCAGATCATTCGGTGCGTTCTAAAGGTTAGGCCGCAAATTCCGCACATTTTCTTGCCCACACCTGCAAAAAATTGTCAAGAATTGCTAATTATTCATATATTACAGTCTACAATTTAGGGTATTGTGGGGAAAACACGACCATGGGGTAAAACCGGCCACCTAAGCTCTTTTGAACTTGCCGTTTCAGTAAATGACGAAAAGTAGGTAGCTCATTTGAAAGAGGAGAACTGAAGGAAGCGATTGAGAAATTATCTGTCTCAACCGGTCCGTTTCTTGGTAACCAAAGGATCACCGAATTTTACTTCACTACGCGGAAGATTGGAATTATCAGCCCCAACTTCGTCTCCACGTTTATGAGCACGTTGAAACATTAGCATGATTTCCCAAAACTTTCCAACTTTGCGAGCAAAACAGTTTAAGAAACGACTGCTATTATATTTATCTCAATCGGTCCATTTATTACTGAGTTATGTCCACATCCAGCCCTGAAACTGAGGTGGCCGGATTTTCCCATGGCCGGGTTTACCCCATAGTACCCTATCAATAGGATAGCGCGGAGTGTTGGGAGGTAATTCGAGTCACGCCATTCCCATCATCTATTGTTGGCGTACTAACAGAATATTGACAACAAGCAAAATAGGGAACTATGGGGTAAACCCGGCCATGGGAAAATCCGGCCATCTAAGTTTCAGGGCTGCATATCTCAGTCCTCAACCAATGGACCGATGGAGACAAATAGAATATCAGTCGATTCCTTGAGCTCTCCTCTTCCAAATGAGCTACTTGGTTCATCATTTGCCTGAAACAGCAGCACTTCAACGAAGTCTAGGTGGCCGGGTTTACCCCAGAGTACCCTACCAAGTCCTTTTCCGTGTCCCATTAAATCTTGTTACTTACCTTCCTCATACTTGTGTCTCCTATCGCAGCGTCCACTGGGCTTATTCAGATGTCTGCCCAAACCCGATCGATGCGAGTACGATTTTCCGCAGTACGGGCACTCATACTGTCCATCTTCCTCCCTACAGTATTGGCTCACGGAATAAATACCGCCGGCACTGCAAGTACAGGGTGTTCCACGTAGACCTCCCTAACGATCCAGCCTCATAACTTCCGTATTACATAAGCTGAATTTGCATGCCCGTAATTTCATCCCTACTTGACCTATCTGGCTCAAATTTTGCCACAAAGTATGGCATATTCTTGGGTCGTTTCTGGGGACAAAATGTCAGCCGAATATCTACTGTAATAGGGAAGTTATAAGGATGGATCGTTAGGGAGGTCTACGGGGGACACCCTGTAGAAGGATCACGAATCTTGCTTCTCTTCCGCTCAGATCCAACAGCGTGCCGTTTTCTATCGCAGGAAGGCTTTTGAGCATGCTTGTAGATACCGGATGCCGTTTGAAATGAAACTCCGCAACCCCTTGTGCACAGGAACCGACCCAATTTGTCCTTGGGAAAGTTGCGAATATCAAACTTTTCCTTAACTCCTCCTCAACGGGCAGGTCTCACTTGTCAATCGGTCGGTAACCGAGATTTGGGGGAGTTGTGCAACTGACGCCAACCGACATATTGAAGTTTCGTAACGAACAATGGCAACGGTTGGTGACATCTGCGCAACTTCCATGTCGGTTGCGCAACAGGATGACCACTCAGACTTGCCCGTTAAGGAGGCTTAACACATCCCCGACCTCGATGTGCTTGCAGAGATGAAGGGTGGGAGAAGGTGTTCTTGCATTTCAAGCACTGGTGGTGGTTAGAAGATTTAATTTTCGGAGGACGATCTTCTTCGGGAGGGGTTAACGCATCCTGCGAAGCCCCCTCCGCCATGTCAACAGAAACAGTCACCTGCTCATCTTCTTGGTCTATTATCCATTCTTGATCTCGCTCCGCCTCATGTACTTCTCCCAAAACCACATTATCAGTTGCACCTTCTTCTCGCTCTGTTTCCGCCTCAAATGTTGCACATGCTTCTCCCTCCAGTATCATCTGTTCTTGATGTTTTGCCTTGCCTATCCGTCTGCTGCATCCAGTTTTCTTTATTTCAATTCTTGGTTTCTTGACACTGTTTCGCTCCTCAGTTGCAACTGTCCAGCAGGGATGAGCTCTGAGCGCGGTTAGCGAATCGAAAGTTGCTTCACATTTCGCGCATACGTAGGGGGAAATACTGCGGTCAAATGGTGGCCGACTCAGCAAGCGGAGTGACGCTCGCGTTTCGCGTACTTGACTCATGACGTCTCTTGGCGAGCCTGAGAAGTAAAACATGAACACACATAGTGCGCCACACACGTGGTGAGTAAACTCAGGGTGAATTCACGGTGAGTTTGAACTTCCGAGTTTTGGTTTGAGTTTTGAGCATTCTTACTTGCTCCCACGGGCGAAATTTTTCTCACGTGTTCACATGTGGTGAGTTTCAAACTCCCGGTGAATTCACCGGCTACCTTTGCTTCGTCACATACTTACGGGGAATTCCCCGAGTTTACTCGTACCACACGTGTGTAGCGCACCACAAATGACAGTACTAAAGTCTGCCCACTAGTAGAGAACACGAGGCTATTTCAGCAGTCGTGGAAGAATTTTTCGCGTAAAATACATGGGGAAACGTGGTCCCATGTAATTTTGTTATTTGCACAAAGCCTAGGTACCACGGACTTCAGAAATCTCCTCTTTCCTTTGTGGACCGACAATAAAAGCGAACAACCAGCCTGGCACTGGCGCAAAGAATCAATGATGATGGTAAGAAAACCAATGAATCAGCAATAAACAAAGCACTTTCTATGGAAAATTTTATTTTATCGAAGCTACAGTAGGCAGGGTACGTAAACCCGTCCATGGGAACATCCGGCCACCTTCGCTTTAGGGCCGCATATCTCAGCAATCAATGGATCGATTGAGACAAGTACATTTACCAATCGATTCCATGAACTCTCCTCTTTCAAATGAGCAATTCGGTTCATCGTTTGCTGAATAACAGCAAGCAAGTTCAATGGAGCTCAGATGGCCGGGTTTACCCCATGGTCGGGTTTACCCCAGAGTACCATCCTACCTTTCCACTCTGGTCATCGTAAGATATGTAGCAATAAATCACTAGAAAATACTTCTTCCTCAGCTGCAACTGAATTGTCAGGTTGCAGCCACCAAATGACTTCATCCTCACTATTCTTCTCCACTTCTTTTGCATAGCATTCAACTCTTGATTTTACCACATCCTTCCCACAATTCGCCCCTCCAATTTTCGATCGATAATTGCCAAGAAGTATCCTCTCTTGTGCCGCCTTCTTTCTCCTACAATCCAAGCGAACCAATCTTTCGTGATCGCACAGTTCATCGTCGTCGTCATCTTCGTCTTCCGCTGGAACATCATCTTTACCGGTTGACCCAGCAGCGCCGCCTTCCGCTTTCGTCTCGTTTCGTCGTATCTTCGGCGCGCGTCCCAATTGGCCCTCGGGGCTTTTCGACCAATCCTGGCCGAATCTGAGATCGAATCGACGATGACATTCGGTGCACTCGTAAATCAGCGATTGTTTGTTGATGAACGTCGATCTTTTCTTATTAGATTCAGATGAGCAGCTGCCACCAACGCTGCTACTTAGCAAATTTTCAGGTGGGGAATGCAAAATGCTGCCTGAATTGCAGCAGTTACTAGCCTCAATTCGATGGCGTTTGTAGGCTGGCAAGCTGGAAAATTTGCCATTGCATCGCGGGCAGCCGTACCAGCTCATTCGACTTCGGGGCATGATTCTGAAGACTGAAAATACAAGCGAGCGCTAAGAACGCATATGTGCACAAGAGAGATTGAAGCATAAATTAAATTATGGATTCACGATAGCAAAAATATATAATTGGGCTTAGGGGAAGAATGAAGCACACAGTGTAAACGAAGGAGGCAATCACTGCCTCGTATTCGATCCATTATATTGGTTTTCTCAAAAAAAAACATTGCAATGGATATGCATTTTATTGGTTTTACGAAACATCTATTGGTTTTTGCGAAATCATTACATTGGTTTGCACCAATAAAATGGTTTCGTAAAAACCGATGTAATGGATATCCATTGCAATGGTTTCGTAAGAATGAATAAAATGGATAGAACATGAGCCAGTGATTGCCTCCTTTGTTTACACTGTGTGCTCCATTCTTCCCCAAAGCCCAATACTATATATTTTTGGTAGGCCTAAGGTAATGACTTGGTAATTACACCATGTTGCGCAAGAAAGATCTGCCTATCTATGATATGAAGAAACAGCTTTATTGAGGGTTATCAAAATTTTTAGAAGCAAGCTCCTGTACGAAAATCAGAGATGGGATGAAATACGTATTTGCAATCAAACACCATGGTGATGTGGCCTACAGCGAGCCAAAACATACCGTACATACTCACATACGCATTAACAGGCATCCATATTCCATACACACCTACCTACCTTTAAATTTATGAAGTAGGCAAGCAAACTTCACACAGACACAAGAACGAACATTGGCCAACTTTCCAAAACGAACTGTAGGGTATGCACAGCATCAATAAATCGCCTATTTAGTTTACCAATCACTATACATCCATTATTTCCCTACACTGCCTTCCCCTTCCATCGGTACTACGACTTCTACCACCACTCCTTGCTCCTCTATTAACTCCTCCCGCATCTCTTCCTCGTTTAACTCATCCCCCACCTCCCCATCCTCTCCACGAACCACAAACCCCTTAGTAGGGTCCACTTCCACGTATTCATATTCTCCAGGCTCCAGTTCCTCAGTGACAGCGAAGGCCGCTTCCTGCAGGATGTATGCCGCTGCTTCTTCCCTATCCTCCGGGGATTCTTGGTACTCGTAGTAAAGGGGTGCTCCACCACGGTCCTCTCTTTCTTCTATGTAGTAGCGCGGTTGTTGCAAAATTTGCGGTTGACGCCTTTTCCTTTCATTGAACCGCTGCCTTTTGTTTTGGGATTCCCTGGAAGAATCGCGTTTAAGGCGGGCTCCGCTAAATCCTGCCGTCCATCCGGGGATTTCTTGGGGCGCGAAACTTGACTGAGGTTTGTTTTCCGTCAAGCCGGAGGATGCTAGTTGGAGTTGGAGTTGTTTTTGGCGTTGGAGTTGCTTCGCCTTTTCCGCGCGACGTCTGGAAGATTCGCGTTTAAGGCGGGCTCCACTAAATCCTGCCGTCCATCCGTGAATTTCTGGGACGAAACTTGACTGAGGTTCGTTTTCCGTCACGCTGGAGGATGCTAGTTGCAGTTGGAGTTGTTTTTGGCCCTTGTGTTGCTTCGCTTTTTCCGCGCGAAGTACGGCGTTGAGTTCGGAAATGCGCTGAGCAATGTCGTTACGGGTACTGAAACAAAGCGTCACTCAGGAAAAAGTTTTAAACGGGAACTGCATTAGAGAGCCAATGAACAATTGAAATTGAACACTTTGAAGAGAATGGAACAATACTTTACCAGTCAAAACTTTATGAATTCTTTGAAACATTAGGCCATTCACATTTCCCAACTGTTCATACCAGCAGTAACAAAGATGTTCCAATTTGAAACATCAACTTTTTCACTTCATCCAAATGAGCACTTTTGAGACTTGGCAGAAAGTAAGGAAAAAAAATACGGTTCTTACATCTCGTTGCCACGATCGGACGATATCTCAAGAAAACAACAGTCCATTATGGGAGACTAAGTTGGGTCTATTATGAGAGCAAAACTGCATGGTTGTAAGTGCCCTGTAGCGAGCGCAGCAGCTGCGCAAATTTGGGTCGTGCTGCTAATCTACTAGTAATTGATGGAAATCCATGGATTGATGATTGATTGAACTTACTGAACAACAGCACGCCGGTCAAAAACTTTCTTAATTCTTTGAAACATTAGGTCATTTCACCTTTCCAACCGTTAATATTCTACCAGCAGTGAAATAGGAATACGATGTGCACGTGAAAAAGAAAGTTTGCTTTTTGCTTTGCTTATAAGGCCGACTTTATTGAACAACAGCTGTCAGTTCCGCTATGCGGACTGAAAGGAAATGAAAGGTAACAGACCGGAAGTTGATTTATACGTATGTAGGAATATCATTTTTGTATTCATTGTTTCGTGTTTGTGATCTATTGTGCGATCGAGTAATGACTTTCTTCTGTGAATTGTGTCTCTTTATGATTTCTTTGAAACATTAAGCCATCAACCTTTCCTAACCGTCCATACCAGCAGTGACAAAGATCCTCCAAATCGAAACATCAACTTTTTAACTTCATCCAACCGTGTACTTTTGAGACTTGGCAGAAAGTAAAGAAAATATGCATAAACATAAACAAACAGTTTTGCACAAAGCGCTACTACGATACGAGTTCCATTTGCTAACAACCTCACCCAGTAGCCCAGGCTGAGGCTCATACCCTGTATGTATTTAAAATAAATACAGGGTACTATGGGGTAAACCCGCCATCGGGTAAACCCGACCATCCAAGCTCCCTTGAACCTGCTGTTGCAGCAAACGATGAACCAAATAAAACGTTCGAAAGAGGAGAGTTCAAGGAATCAATTGATGTGTCATACTTGTCTCAATCCTGGTCCAATGATTGCTGAGATCGGATCTTCCCATGGCCGGGTTTACCCAACAGTACTCTACAAGACAATATGGCAAATGAAATAGGCCACTATTATTGATTACTCACCTTTCATCCAGTATTAGATCCGCGTCTGTCGCGTGATTCACAAGGGACGCCAGTTGCGCACTGATGCTTCTGCCCATGCTTCCGCCCTTCTTAACCACCACCCTTGCACCCTCCTCATTCTTCCTGTCCATTTTCGGAAATCGATGATCCGAAATTGTTGTCGTCGTTTGCGTCGCCGTTTCTTCGCCTTTCGACGTTGTACTTAACCCCTTGCCGGCGGGTCGCTGACCGATCTTGTTCACACCGCGGCGATCTTGATCGAATCGACTGCGAAGCAGGGAGGGGTTAAGCGGATTGGCGGCCCGTCCGAGCGCCGTCTTCGCCTTGCGCTGCCAGTTCATCACGTACATGGTGCGCGCGATATTGCAGATGTCCTGCTCTTTCATGTACAGCTCGCGGGCCGCGGGGTCTGAAAATACGCATGTAAGCGTAGGGTACAATGGGGTAAACCCGGCCGGGTTCCCATGACCGGGTTTACCCCATAGTACCCTATAGGATAGCGCGGAGTGTTGGGAGGCAACTAGAGCCACACCATTTCCATCTCTGGTTGGAGAAAAAGAAAACGACATCGAGCAAGATAGGGTGCAATGGGGTAAACCCGGCTATGGAAAAATCCGGCTACCTAAGTTTCAAGGCTGCATATGATATCGCAGAAACCAATGGACCGATCGAGACAAATATTATATCAATCGATTCCTTGAACCCACCTCCTTCAAATGAGCTATTGGATTCATCATTTGCTAAAACAGCAAGTTCACAGGACACCTAGTATATCTCAGCAACCATACGACCGATTGAGACAAGTATTAATTCTACATACCAATCGATTCCTTGAACTCTCCTCTTTCAAATGAGCTACTTACACCACGTTAATCATTTGCAGAAGCGGCAAGTTCAGAAAAGCTTACAGTTTGGCCAGAGAGAGTTGGCTACGGGACTACTGCGTAAGTCGTGCTAGTTGTAGGCCTACTGCGTAGCTTGCATATAGTACTTTTGCTAAATAGGAGTACACGAAGCACGGAAAAAATCCGCAATCATGAATCTATTTTACGCAACGCGCCTTGAATGTCATAGCCAACTCTTACTGACCAGACTATAGGTGTCCGTCCGAGTTTACCCCACAGCACCCTCCTTACTGTTTGAAGCAGCCACTTCCTCCTGAATTTTCTTCAGTGTTTCGGTGACGGACTTGTCCTGCAGCAGATAGTTGATGGCTTTGGCCTTGGCGGTGCGGGGTATGTGGAGGTGGGCGGGGTCGCGATCGTGGCCGTAGTGGTCCAGACAGGCCCGCACCTGCACCTCGCCTTGGCCACGGCCGCGGCGGCTTTTCGGACCGGAACCCGGCGGGAATTGAACCACCATGAAAGCCGTACAGTCGAAGCCGCACTAAACCAACGCCGGGTAGGACGTAGGAAAATTGACAAATTCAACAACATATATAGCAGGGTACTGTGGGGTAACCCCGGCCACTTAGTTCGATACTGATGACGACCGTTCTTTCAAACTGGGTGACCGAGTTTACCACGTCAAAAACTGGCCGGATTTACCCCATGATACCCTATACTGATGATAAGTGTAATTAATACAAGTTTCAACAACGGCATTTCAAAAGAAAGATGGTCAAAGAAATGGGAAGAAGGTTTGAAACTTTGGGGTACTAATTTGAGGGACGCAAGAAAATAGCGCAGAAAAGTTCCCCTTCGTGGAATTAGAGCAAGAAGTGTTTACCCCATGGGCTAACACGCTACCTTAGGGGGCCAGAAAATGAGGCGACAACCCCGAGGAAACGACCGCGGAATTACCCCATTTTATTCTTTCTCAGTCCAAACTACCCCAAGCTACCCTCCCCATTGGTACCTTCACATGTCCTTTCCTTCTCGGCTGTCGTATTTTCGCGTTCGGTCTCGGACTCTTGCCGTGCTGAGGCGTGTAGCGTCCGCTGCGGTGACATATGAATCGCTCCACCAAACAGCCCTCTTTGTTCCGCGTTCTACCCGCTATGCGCACGTACTCGCACACGGCGCGACGCTCCTCGCTCGCCTGAAAGGAAAAAGAAAGAGGTGTGAGTGAAACATCATTCTCACGAGTTATCAATAAAGTCGCAAGGGAAACATCAGTTTCACGCGTTTACCCAAAACAGTGCGCGCGTACTCACCAACGCCGGGCAAGCTCAGCACCTGTAAAACCGAAGCACCCAGACAGCAGCGCGCACAAAAATCACGTTGCTACCACGAGCCAACAATTTTCTCCCTTCCCACTGGAAACATACTAAGGTTGGTTTGGGTGACCGGAATTACCCCCGAATTACCTTCCATTCCAAAAACTGCTGAGCACTCTTCAGCACGACAGATTGCACAGTTGCGGTAATTTCATGTTCCTTGGTCACGTGACGACACAGCCACTCCACGCTTTTGTACGAAGCACCGCAAATGCCGCACAGTTTCCCTTTCTTGGCGTCAGGGGGCAGAGAGAGGCAGACTTTGGACTGCTTATGCTTGCATTGTCCCGAACGAGTTGCGAACACCATCCCGCACTGATGAGGACAGGAAAAGGGGGCGCTTTTCGAAGTACCATCAGAAATTGAGTCATCGGTTGAGAAAGAAGGCGGTGGTTGCTGTTCCTCTCCTTCCTCTTGTCTAGTTATTGGTTCTTGGTCGCGAACATCCGTGCTTGATGCTAGCTTCTCGCTTCTTTCTTCTTCTTTTCTTATTGAATCTTGCTCTTTACTTCCACAGAAATCTGATCGTCTCCTTTCAGCTACACATTCCTTCTCTTCTGCAGTTTCTTTTACGAATTCTTGATCCAAACCGAATCCAGACGAAACAGTTTTCTCCTGTCGTCTTCTTTCCACTCCTATGAGTTCTTGATCCTCTTCATCTTCTTCAGAAGAAACCGGCTCATTCGTTCTCTGCTTCAACATTTCTTTTCCAATCTCGCTGGCAGCAGCTACTATTCCATGCTTTTTCTTCGCTATTTCTGTGTCTTGAGCAGCAGTTGCATGTTCTTGTTCTTGTACCACTTGTTCTTCTGTTCGATACGCCGTACAGACTTGCGTACTGCTTGTGTCGCCATGTAGTAGAAATCAAATCAGCCACCTGTGAACCAAATGGGTGTGCAGATATCACTGCCAGGCCTTATGAGTTCTTGGTAACCCTGAAAGCTTACTCGTTACAATACAAAGTAAGTACAGAAAGGTTCAATCAAGTATAGTGATTGGTGGCATTTGAAAACCACTCAGTGAGACATCAAAACGACAATCATTCGCAAAAAAATTTTACTTCGCTCGATTCGAGCTCAAATTTCAACATGCATCATAGTGTTCTATACTGTACAGCATACAGCAAAATCCCAAGCGCTACATACACTGGGGTGAGTCCACCTGAAACCTACAAGGCTGTTGTCCTTGACCATCTCCGATTTTTTTCAAATTTTGCACACTAGTAGTACCAAGTGGAACTAGCATACCTGCAAAATTTCAGCGTCCTGCTCCATGTGGTTCCAGTGATATGACCCTCCAAAGTTGGGGTTTGGAGCCACTTCGAGCGTAAACCAGCAATGTTCAAACTTGAATATCTCACCAACTAGCCAGTGGAATGGTGGCTTATGGGATATCATTTGAAAGCTCTTGATGAGATCTTTCAGATGGGCTCAAAAAATTTCCCCTAACAATAACCCTTTAGGAGCTACAGGTGTTTCAATACTTAATCCTTGATTTTCTAAAAATTATCATCTCCGATTTTGATTTTCAGGTGATTTTTGGAAATAACGCACCTGATTTACCCTATGTGCAAGTTTTTGTGCTGTGTATTGGCCTATTAAGGTGAAAAATTGCGAAAATGTGAAATTTTCTACCTCGCCGCGAACCATAGAAATCTGTAAATGTTGGTAAAACTGGCCCTTGGTGAACTCACAATCCAGTTCTCAGGTGACTCTTTGATGGAATACGAGTTTTTGCTATGTCTGTCCGTTTTTGCATTGTGTATTTCCCAAATGAGCTGAAAAAAGTGGAAAACTGAGATATAAACCTGATGCAGTATTCAATATTGGTTGCACAGTAAAGGGTTATAGTGATGCTTTCAAGTTTTTTTAGGGCATTTGTGAAATAATCAGCCCAAAAATTGGGTAAACAATGCTAAAAAGTCGTTCCCCATTAAAAAATTATCTGAGAACTGGATTATCAGTTCACCAAGGGCCATTTTTGCCAACTTTAAAAGATTTCTATGGTTCGTGGCGAGGTAGAAAATTTCACATTTTCGCAATTTTTCACGCTAATAGGCCGATACACAGCACAAAAACTTGCATATAGGGTAAATCAGGTGCGTTCTTTCCAAAAATCACCTCAAAATCAAAATCGGAGATGATAATTTTTAGAAAATCAAGGATTAAGTATTGAAACACCTGTAGCTCCTAAAGGGTTATTGTTAGGGGAAATTTTTTTGAGCCCATCTGAAAGATCTCATCAAGAGCTTTCAAATGATATCCCATAAGCCACCATTCCTTTGGCTGGTTGGTGAGATATCTAAGTTTGAACATTGCTGGTTTATGCTCAAAGTGGCTCCAAAGCCCAACTTTGGAGGGTCATATCTCTGGAACCACAAGGAGCTGGGTGCTGAAGTTTGGCAGGTATGCTAGTCCCACTGGTTACTACTACTATGCAAAATTTGAAAAAAATCGGAGATGGTCATGGACAATTTGTCCAAAAAATTTGTAGGTTTCAGGTGGAGTCACCCACTGTACGCAGGACTATCTTACTTTTATGCAGCGTATGTAGCACCTATTGGTACACACTTTCGTAGATACTAGATACCGTACACACATAATAGTCGGTCCACTGAAAGAATACGGCCAATTTCTGCATGAAGAAAAATTTCGAGTGTAATTCCAAGCAATTTTGCGCCAACAATCCTTCCGTGACTTCAGAAATCTCCGCATTCTCCCAGTGTATACCAACGACTGCACATTACATACTACAGGCCAAGCCCACAATAAACACGCAAGCCTCATTCTTTTCTTCCATGTGAACCAACATTGATGGCTGATTCATTCATTAGAAGAAAATGCGCTTGGCGTACGCCCGGCGCATCTATCTGTCCATACATTTACGTATGTTACGCCATGGACACGCCGAGCGTACGCTCAGCGCACGCCTCCCACGTGAACGAGCTATGAATGAATCCGCTCCACCCATGTGAATTCACCTTCAGGGTTTACCCCACAGACCGCAGCCACAGTACTCTATTGATGTACGTATGGCGGACGTTTGGCAAGCGTTCACGGCCAGTAGTGTACATACATAAACTACAGGTTCTCGGTATGTAAGGCGAGTTTAGCCATCTCTGGCCTTGGACCGACACGTGGTCGTGTGCCTAAACGTCCACAGCTGTGACCGAGGGTAGCGGGTTCGCCTCCCGTTCGGTCCTTTTCCTCTCCCGCTTTCGGGGCCCAGCTATCGCCATACGAAACGTGACACATCACAGTATGTATATACTGTATGTACAGTATGTAGAGGGTAGGACAGGGGGGAAGAGGGAGGGGCTAAAGACACAGTCAATCCAGGAGGTTTCTGTGCGCTCTCAGGTTGAGCAGAAATTTTTACTTATGGGTGACGTTAGGCGCAAAGGAGGATTACTACAGCAGAATGGGCTTGAGGCTTTACAATGCACTTGAAACATTAGACCGATTTCTGCAGCAGCAGCAGCATGAATCTTTATTGGCAAAGCAAACGAACTGGACAGGTGATACCGACGAAGGGTACAGCGCGACATGCCCATAGTGGCCGATACATACTTACGTACATATCTATGTGTATAATAACATACGTAGGTACAGTAATATAATAAAAATACAAATAATATAACATGATCGGCAAAACAAGGTAACAGCTCATATCCAAAAGGGTGTTGCCACCAATTGGTGGCATGATAAAACACGGTTCAGGTCGGTGGGTGGGTCGGTGGGCGGGTTCCTGTATGCTGACAAGGTCGAGTAAAAGCGGTGTAGTACTGGGATGCGCCGAGATCGCGGATTTCGATAGTAGGCCACCATCACTTTTCGATTTGCTGCTGAAATTTGCAGCGTAATCGGTGAAGGTGAATATACTGCTCCGTGCCGCGTTTCGTATGCTTTTCGCATAATACACACGGCCCCGTCCCCGTATGTCGATGGCATTCGTAGTGGCCCCGAAGAGGGAATAGGACAGCAAGGGGAACCGGCTACCCTCGGTCACAGCTGTGGACTTAGACACACCACCAGGTGCCGGTCTGGGGACAGATAGCTAAACTCCGCTCTTGCCGCCTTTCGAAGAAGTTTACGTTACACTGCAGGCCTCTGATGCTGTTGCTATGCGGCACGCAGATTAAGAAAAAAGAGAGTGTCACTATTTATGTAAACTGGTAACTTATGGGCCAGTTTCATTGCGATGAGAAAACCAGAGACCGGCAATCCAGCGAGATGAGATGTGCCAGGCGGAATTGAACCTTGGGCTCTGTTGGCGTCCAGGCGAGCGCTCAAACCCATTGACTACCAACCTTACCTTGTTCTGTGTTCCTTGCAGATCCCCTGGCAAGAGAGCTGTGCCTGAAACGTTCGCAGATGAAACATCGCGCGCAGATGAATATCGTCAACTGGCAGATGAAGGCGAAACAAGCACTGGGCAGAGGCGCCTACAATCCGTGGATAGGAGCGTCTGGCAGCGTCGCTTCCATCCCGCCACGGAAGGGGCTCCGAAGGCGTCGGGTAGGCGAAAGGTTAAAGTAGAAGACGCCAACAACGCGACAGATGTGCAGCAGATGCAACTGGAGGAAAAGAAGAGAGCGAAAGAGGTGGAGGAGAGTACGAAGCTTAGTACGGAACTGAAAACGGGATTCATCGCGTGCGCCAGGGATGTGGATTACGTGCTGGAGGATAGGTGAGAGATGGATGTATGGTGCGCTTCAGACGTAAACTCCGAATTCGCTCCGAATTCTGAGCCCTGACTATGCTTCAACATGTAAAATCTCCGAGTTCGCACCGAACTCGCTCACTCCGTTTTTCCAAACGTGCGCGTGAACAGCCGAGTTGGTAATTCGGACACGCGCGAGTAGTTGACGTTCGTTTTGGCTCAAAACGAAGTCATTCCAATCCAAACTCGGAGCAAACTCGCTCGGAGCAAACTCGGTGCACGTCTGAAGCGCACCGATGTTGGGTACTACGGGTAATTCGGGCCACTGGTCATTCCGACCTTTTTTCTTTGTATGTCGAAAGCAAGGGTACTGTGGGGTAAATCCGGTCATGGGGTAAACCCAGCAGCACAAGCCCCTTTGAACTTTCTATTCCAGCAAAATGTGAACCGAATAGCTCATTTGAAAGAGGAGAGGTTCAGGAATCGATTGACATCATACTTGTCTCAATCGGTCCATTGGTTGCTGAGATATGCAGCCCTGAAGCTTATAGGTGGCCGGATTTTCTGGAGGGCTTGCAGTTACCGACCAGCTAGCACCAGGAATCGAACGCAAAGTCGTTCTAGCATGTCAATATCTATCTACCATTGAGCTACTGGCGTGGCAGGAATCGAACCCGCACGCATGCGATTGCTTTGTTCCACTGAGCTACGAACGGGGCGACGCTTTTCCTTGTAATTTTGCAGTCAAAAGGCAGCAATCGCCGAGAAACTCGCCGAGATCAACTCCATACTCGCCGCGGGCAAAGCCGAATACAGTACCGGTCTACAGAATACGGACGCTTCTACCCCCTCTGATCAGCCGAAAAAGAGAAGACGACCGCACACTGGCGGACGGAAGAAGGGAGAAAGCTTCAATGAACCCACCCGACCTCTGCCCGTGGTGGTGTATGACTACGAACAGGATCAACAGCTGATTCCGATAGAGGCGCAAGCGCAGGCGCCAGCCGGGGAAGAAGAAGTTTACTATGAGTACGTGCCGTTGGATCAGATGACTGAGGAAGAGAGAGCGGCCTATGAGTTGCAACAGCAGGTTCAGAGGGAGGAAGAAGAGGTGGAGGTGGAGATTGAAGGCGAATTCACATAGGCGAAGAAAGCGGAGGATTCATGTCTCGTTCAAATGGGAGAGAGGT
>JASAMW010007758.1:0-11401 GCA_030247985.1 Epsilonema sp. ZAB3_2
GTGTACTAGGAATAACCGTGTTTTCACCTCAATTATGCCCTAAAACACGTGCTTTTGACCAAAAAAATATGCCTCTGCGCACCTCTCAAAAACATAAAAATGGGCTGCATGCATAACCCCCCCCCCCCCCCCCAATGCATAACCCCCCCCCCTACGCATACCTCATACATCTTTACCTTCCCATACCCCCATGGGGCTATGCACCGGTAAGTTACGGTACCTGAAATGCCAAAACTTTATGGCAATACTTGAGCGCTGTAGCCCTTGGAGTCATGAGAGTCATGCATTTCATGGGTACGTAGACGTATACGTAATAGGAAAGTGCGAATGTTAGCTGGTGATAGCAAACTTTCACTAATTTTCAAAATACGTACAAGTAGTTGCTACTGAAAGGCCCGGCCATGCAGGTAGATAAATGCCAATACTGTTACAAGTTTTGACATATTTTCAGGTACCCGCACCGTGCATAGCCCCATGGGGTATGCAAAAATTGAGAGGTCCCATATGGGGGTATGCATAGGGGGGGGGGTTATGCATTGGGGGGGGGGGGGGGTCATGCGGGCATTTTTTATGTTTTTGAGAGGTGCGCAGAGGCATATTTTTTAGGTCAAAAGCACGTGTTTTAGGGCATAATTGAGGTCAAAACACGGTTATTCTAGTACAATACACCCCCCAAGCAGGCTTATAGGCATCTTAGCTTGGTGTGGGAGTGGCTATGGGTACTATATGACCAGCTTACATAGGTAGGTTCAGGTACTGTACAGTACATATGGGGGTATGCATTGGGGGGGGGGGGGGGTAATGCCTGGGGCATTTGTTATGTTTTGCCAATATGGCGGTATGCATTGGGGGGGGGGGGGGGGTTTTGCTATTGGGGGGGGGGGGGGGGGGGTTATCTACCGGTAAATACGGTATGTCTGCGTAAAATTTGAACGTAATCGGTTCATTGGGGGTGAAGATACTGTGCGGTAATGTTCATGATTGGAGTAGAGGCTGAAAAGCCCTGTACATCATCATACGTGTGTTCCAAGTTTCAACAATACCGTGGAGGTTGGTGTCATCATGTATGTACTGCATCTTCAAAGTTATTATGGGATGAGGGAGACCGACCATTCCCTACTCGTAACCCGTATGTACATAGTATTTTGATAGATTACTAAACTAATTTGACTGTGGTTTTTCGTGTTTGGCATCATCCTTTCTTGGGTGGCGATCCACCGTCGATGGCTGAGGCAGAATCGGTGTAGTACACCGGCTTGATATTTCTGTAAAAAAACAACAGTACTATTCGGTGTGAACCATGACAACTTCGTACCACAGTAGTTATTCATCCAGGCATACTGTTCGTACAGTACATAGCGTATGTACTTACGTTAGGGGTGCTTCCGGTGAGTTTTTGGTTGTGGGAAGATCGGGATCTTTTATTTCTCTTCCTCTGAATACGAGCAGTGTCAGCTGCATTACGAACAAGAGAAATTCACACAGGGAACACACCGAGACGCCCAGCCACAGTCCGGTGGAACCCGCCAACTCCAAGAAAACGCCTTGGATCTACACACAGTACAGTACATAGTCAGAGGCGTGCTGTTTATAATTGTGCAACTCCAAATACGGAAATCAGGTATGTAGGTACTATGTACCTACATTTAAGGTGGATACGGACCCTTTCCAAAATAATAGCGGGGTTGGGCACGGGCACTTTATGAAACATCAAGGGGAGGGTGACTGCATGAAACGTCAATGTACTCAGAGGCAACTTCTACTGTGGCTTGAAACATCAATCTCACCAGTTTACCCGTTAGTATGGGTTTCTCGACGTTTTCTTTCGTTGAACAGAGTATACCATAGTAAACAGGCTATATGAGGTCCTATCTTCATCGATCTCTCCTGAGACAACTAGGGCGAGTTGGAAAACGGCGAAGTGCTCGTTCAAACGAGCATCACCTGAACTTTTCAACAAGCGTCTGTGCGCACTTTAAAACGGCCTCTGTGTTGTGCAAACTTCGTCCAAAGCGTTAGCCCCGAATATAAGGTTTTTCTGGAATAACTTTGCGTAGAGGCAACGTAGAGGGGCGCCAGAGGTATCGATCGACTCGTCTCAGTGAGACGAATCGAATAGTATGCTGGATGTTTAAATCTACCCGGCGGTTCGTTCAGTAGCGCCAAGTCGCATGTTTTTGGGGGTGTTTTTGAGACGTCGTACTGCGCCAAATACAAATGCTTTTGGGCCGCTCTTTTTATGTATGGATAGACCTAGGTTGGATCTACTATGAGAGCAAAACTGCATGTTTGTATCTGTCCTGTAGCGAGCGCAGCAGCTGCTCAAAGTTGGGTCGGAAAGACTCCGTATCTACCTTAACCGCTGTTTTTAGAATAATACATAGCCTACAATCAGCAAATACCAAAATTACATACTCCTCAGATGTGATGCCCGAATTTTCCCCAGAAAATTTGTCAAAGGTAGCCGAGCGAAATGCGACGGCGACCTATGTAGGGCGCCCAATATGCAATCGAGATATTATTAAAATGTAATGCATTATGTAGTATCGCATGCGATCGCATTGCGGTCGCATAAATGCTGCCGTGAGCTTCAAGGCGTATTGGACACTTACACTGTCGATTTTGTCGGCAGCGCGTCGCATTTGCCCGTTGCGACCATCGAAATACTACGTAGAGGATGGGTTAATTATTCGAAAAACACTCGCGGCTTGTACTGTGGCTTACTGAATAAAGTGGTTCTTCTGCCAACGCTTCATAGTTTAGCCGATCGTAAAACACCTCGATGAAGACGGCATTATCTCTGAAGCAACAACTTTTTTATGGGCATTTTTTATCAGCACTGTATCTACTACACGTAGTACATAGTTATTATGTATGTGTAGAGCGAACCATTGGGCAGGCGCGCGCATGTCATTATGCATACAGTACATACTTACTAGCTACATACATACATACTGTACCTGTAGAGCTGTTCACAAGTTTTTCCCGTGCTTCTCAGTGTGTGATTTGTGCAGATCGGTGCCTGAAATGAAGATGTCTCTGTGTACATACTTTACTTACATACTGTACGTAATGATCTTCCGTTGTGCAAGTCGAGTGCGAACTTAGTGCACATGTTGTGCTTGAATGGCGGGCAGGGGTGAGCAACTGATAAGCGGGAGGAACGACCAGCTGTAGTCAAGCGACGCGACAGCACAACCAGAGTAAATCGTCCTGCGCATATAGATTTCCTGCACGCTCGTACATACACGCAGCAGAAAAAAAGCTGATCCTTCAGTATGAGTTTCTACGCGCCGGAATCATTCAATTCCACGGAGGAAATCGAATACGAGAAAGCTCATCGTATTCTGCAGCCGGTATGGGACTTTGTGAAGGAAGGAAGGGAAGACGCATTGCGCTCTCCGCTCTTTCCTCCGGTGCTGGCCGTCACCTTCTATTTTTGTGTCACCGCCACTCTGACAGCGTTGGACTTGCTGTTTCAAGACACTGCGCTGTTCAAGAAATACAAGTTCCAGAAGGAGCAGCGTGTTACCCTGACAATGGTGCGTAACACGCTTCGCAACGCCTTCTGGAACCACGTTCTTCTGATCTTTCCGATGGCGACAGTGCAATTGATCTGGGTGCCACCGACTCCACTGCCTCAAGTGGCGCCGACGCTGTGGCAATTTTGCTGGCAGCAAGTCCTCTGGTTTTTCATGTTTGATTTCGAGTACTGGGCTTGGCATGCGCTCCATCACAAAGTATAAGCTATGCAGCGGCAGTGAACATTGATTCATCTGCAGAATAGCAGGTTGAAGAGGTAGAAATAACAGGTTCTGGCATCCTTTACAGGTGCGCTTTCTGTACAAATGGTGTCACGCAGTGCACCATCAGTATCACGCGCCATTTCCGTTTGTCACGCAATACTTGCACCCGTGGGAACTGTTTTGGGTTGGCATGGGCATCAGTGTGACACCCTGGATCTGCAAGCCTCATTGCATGACCTATTGGAGCTGGTTTCTTCTGTCCAACTGGGTCTCCATCGAAGTGAGCAAATAGCGCGCAATGCAAGCCCAAGCTCTTGAAGCTATGTGGGAACGTTTTTTCATATAAAGGTTCACACCGGCTACAACATTCCCTTTGCGGCTCATCACTTTATCCCCATCTATGGAGGAGCGCCATCTCATGATATGCATCACATGCGTCCTTTGACCAACTTTGAACCTTGGCTCAATTACTTGGACGCACTTATGGGTATACAGTATGTATACCTTTGTGTATTTTGTGCATAGCTTCAACAAAAAAGTAATGTACGTGTGTAGGCCTATGCGTATGCAAATGTGAGTCAGTTGCGCATCAACTTTAGGTTGGAAACTGACTCATGAGGAATTGAGGAAAATGAAAGAAAAGCGGGCGAAGGAAATTGGCGTACAGGATGCGGCAGGTCACAAAGTGTGGAATTGAACAAAATGCTTCAACACCTCTGATATTGGCTACATAAAACTAGTGCTTACGTACTCTGTAATGCTCGTTTACTGGCCATTTCGTCTTCGTCACTTTCACTTTGTAGAAGTCATCGCTGAAAATGTAGCGGTACGGCACGTTGAGTACACTTTACATAGTGTAGTAAGTAAGTACTACTGCTACAGGTGCTTACCTACTTTATCCTTGCTTTTCTTACATAAGAATACTAGGTGTATATAAGGGCTAATAAGAACTCAGTTAGTAGCAAAATTTACTTACTTGCAAGTTTGAGTACAGTCGCAGTCAATCAGTGTTTCCGGCCCGTTAGCAGCAATGAACTGGTTCATACAGTTGACTGAAACAGCAGAACTGAATGAACCTTGCACAATGCAATCTGCTGTACTGCACATGCAGCAGACATGGCGTACACTACGTATGTACTGTATGTTGCGATATTACGTTCGGCGGTATTTTTGCGCAGACAGTAGCAGTCTTCAGGCTTGTCTGTCCTTGAGCAGAACTGAGTTCTAAGCCGTTCCGGTGGCAAGGGAAATCGTGGATCGCCACAGCCACAGGCAAGCACAAGTCGCCTTTGAAAGCAGCTGCGCAAGCATCCCTTGAAACATCAGTATCTACATAGCTAGTATTCCTGCACTACTCATGTTCGATAGTACGACACAAGAGTACCTCAACACTGTAGTTCTTCGTGTAGAAAAACTTTATTGGATCAATTTCTCCCGTACAGTCCCCATAGGGCTTGTTCAATCGCTTGATGGTGTTCTAAAAGAGCGCGCATGGCATCTGGCTATCTGAGGTCCATTTTGGAAATTTTGTGTAGTAATAGTACATAGGCCTATGTATAGGTAAGCCTACGTACGATACGTTACGTGCACGACGAGAGCACACTGTTAGTACGTCAGTATTTACGATATGCGGTAACGCGATTGGATTGGTCGATAGCGACCCAGCGGTATTTCGGATCGGAAATTGAAATTTTGGATCGGCGCCTGCGGGGTCGTCGACGTCATTTGTTTTCAATTCTTTTTTTCACTCGCTCCTTTTCCGCTCCCAGTTGATGGAACAAGGTCGACGACCCCGCAGGCATCGATCCAAACTTTCACAAATACCGCGGGGTCACCATCGACCAACCTAATCGCGTTACCGCATATCGTCCATTCAGTAGTTGAGCAATTTACATATTGAACTCTGAATGAGAGCGCATTTCCTATGCCGGCGCTGAATCCTTGGCTGTCTGGGAAGGGGTGCATGCCTTGAGAATGGACCAGCACTCGAACACCTGCCTTCTGACTGGAGGACATGTACTCGGTGATGTTGGCCACCATGATCAGGCGAAGACCGTAGTGAGGACCCGGCCGAGATACCACATACTTGGGATCCAGTTCATGGTTAAACGTGTAGCAGCGACCGAAGTTGGGCTCCATGAAACCGGAGAAGTCCCTGCGAGCAAAGTAAATATTACTTACATTTAGTTTCTCCACTCCGTTTTGCCTACACGGCGAAAGAATGGTTCCTTTGTGATGTTTCTTTACTCAATCAAGTTGCAGGGGTGCGCATTGATAGAGCAAGTTGTGAACATTTCTAATTTGGTGTAGGAAACGCTCTCTCTTTGCTCTGGGGTCATCACTGCTGAGATTTCGATGAGGTTTTCCGATACTGTCGTCTGAACCGTCAGCGGAGATTGTGTATCCTAAAAAAGCGCGATATGTGAAGATTTAGCGCAGAAACGCTTATAAAAGGTTTGAAAACAGACGAAGAAAAGGTTTGAATTTAGCCTACGTCAATTTTGTACTCTTCTGCCACTTTCTCTTCGAAAACTTCTTTCTCTGATTCCGTCAAATCTTCGATGTTGAATTCCAGAGGCAGTACGGCAGTTTCTTTTGTGATTAAGGTGATTGGTGGTGTTATCGTAGTCGTCGTCGATATCTGCGGAGTCGTTGTCGTAGTTGTGGTAGGAACCGTTGTAGTTGTTGTTGTGGATGTGGTAGTTGTTGTAGTCGTAGTTGATGTTTGTGTTGTAGTTGTAGTAGTGGTGGTTGGCGTTGTAGTAGTAGTGGTTGTAGTAGTAGTGGTAGGTGTTGTAGTAGTGGTTGTAGTAGTAGTGGTAGGTGTTGTAGTCGTGGCAGGGCAGTTCTACTATAATTGCATGGAGACAGAGATGTGCAGTGGCAGCTGTAAGAGTCCCGACTGCACGTCCGAGAAGACGGACTGTGCCACAGCGCTCATGAACAACACGCAGTGCGAAGGCAGCGTCCCCATCTTCGCCGACACCGCCTGTAGCTTGCACGACATTTTCAACATCTCAGTCTGCACAACCACACCCACCACTGTTACCACAACTACTGCACCTACCACTACTACTACAACCACTACTACAACACCTACCACTACTACTACAACCACTACTACTACAACGCCTACCACCACAACTACTACTACTACTACTACACCAACCACCACCACTACTACTACAACACACACGACCAACAACACACAACCACACACAACACCACCACACACAAACCACACACACAACGCCACACAACACCACACACACACCAACCACCACCACTACTACTACAACACAAACATCAACTACGACTACAACAACTACCACATCCACATCCACAACAACTACAACGGTTCCTACCACAACTACGACAACGACTCCGCAGATATCGACGACGACTACGATAACACCACCAATCACCTTAATCACAAAAGAAACTGCCGTACTGCCTCTGGAATTCAACATCGAAGATTTGACGGAATCAGAGAAAGAAGTTTTCGAAGAGAAAGTGGCAGAAGAGTACAAAATTGACGTAGGCTAAATTCAAACCTTTTCTTCGTCTGTTTTCAAACCTTTTATAAGCGTTTCTGCGCTAAATTTTCACATATCGCCCTTCTTTAGGATACACAATCTCCGCTGACGGTTCAGACGACAGTATCGGAAAACCTCATCGAAATCTCAGCAGTGATGACCCAGGAGCAAAAGAGAGAGCGTTTCCTACACCAAATTAGAAATGTTCACAACTTGCTCTATCAATGCGCACCCCTGCAACTTGATTGAGTAAAGAAACATCACAAAGGAACCATTCTTTCGCCGTGTAGGCAAAACGGAGTGGAGAAACTAAATGTAAGTAATATTTACTTTGCTCGCAGGGACTTCTCCGGTTTCATGGAGCCCAACTTCGGTCGCTGCTACACGTTTAACCATGAACTGGATCCCAAGTATGTGGTATCTCGGCCGGGTCCTCACTACGGTCTTCGCCTGATCATGGTGGCCAACATCACCGAGTACATGTCCTCCAGTCAGAAGGCAGGTGTTCGAGTGCTGGTCCATTCTCAAGGCATGCACCCCTTCCCAGACAGCCAAGGATTCAGCGCCGGCATAGGAAATGCGCTCTCATTCAGAGTTCAATATGTAAATTGCTCAACTACTGAATGGACGATATGCGGTAACGCGATTAGGTTGGTCGATGGTGACCCCGCGGTATTTGTGAAAGTTTGGATCGATGCCTGCGGGGTCGTCGACCTTGTTCCATCAACTGGGAGCGGAAAAGGAGCGAGTGAAAAAAAGAATTGAAAACAAATGACGTCGACGACCCCGCAGGCGCCGATCCAAAATTTCAATTTCCGATCCGAAATACCGCTGGGTCGCTATCGACCAATCCAATCGCGTTACCGCATATCGTAAATACTGACGTACTAACAGTGTGCTCTCGTCGTGCACGTAACGTATCGTACGTAGGCTTACCTATACATAGGCCTATGTACTATTACTACACAAAATTTCCAAAATGGACCTCAGATAGCCAGATGCCATGCGCGCTCTTTTAGAACACCATCAAGCGATTGAACAAGCCCTATGGGGACTGTACGGGAGAAATTGATCCAATAAAGTTTTTCTACACGAAGAACTACAGTGTTGAGGTACAGTACTCTTGTGTCGTACTATCGAACATGAGTAGTGCAGGAATACTAGCTACGTAGATACTGATGTTTCAAGGGATGCTTGCGCAGCTGCTTTCAAAGGCGACTTGTGCTTGCCTGTGGCTGTGGCGATCCACGATTTCCCTTGCCACCGGAACGGCTTAGAACTCAGTTCTGCTCAAGGACAGACAAGCCTGAAGACTGCTACTGTCTGCGCAAAAATACCGCCGAACGTAATATCGCAACATACAGTACATACGTAGTGTACGCCATGTCTGCTGCATATACGTAGTGTACGCCATGTCTGCTGCATGTGCAGTACAGCAGATTGCATTGTGCAAGGTTCATTCAGGCCTGCTGTTTCAGTCAACTGTATGAACCAGTTCATTGCTGCTAACGGGCCGGAAACACTGATTGACTGCGACTGTACTCAAACTTGCAAGTAAGTAAATTTTGCTACTGAGTTCTTATTAGCCCTTATATACACCTAGTATTCTTATGTAAGAAAAGCAAGGATAAAGTAGGTAAGCACCTGTAGCAGTAGTACTTACTTACTACACTATGTAAAGTGTACTCAACGTGCCGTACCGCTACATTTTCAGCGATGACTTCTACAAAGTGAAAGTGACGAAGACGAAATGGCCAGTAAACGAGCATTACAGAGTACGTAAGCACTAGTTTTATTTAGCCAATATCAGAGGTGTTGAAGCATTTTGTTCAATTCCACACTTTGTGACCTGCCGCATCCTGTACGCCAATTTCCTTCGCCCGCTTTTCTTTCATTTTCCTCAATTCCTCATGAGTCAGTTTCCAACCTAAAGTTGATGCGCAACTGACTCACATTTGCATACGTATAGGCCTACACACGTACATTACTTTTTTGTTGAAGCTATGCACAAAATACACAAAGGTATACATACTGTATACCCATAAGTGCGTCCAAGTAATTGAGCCAAGGTTCAAAGTTGGTCAAAGGACGCATGTGATGCATATCATGAGATGGCGCTCCTCCATAGATGGGGATAAAGTGATGAGCCGCAAAGGGAATGTTGTAGC
This sequence comes from Epsilonema sp. ZAB3_2, assembly GCA_030247985.1. Taxonomy (NCBI): domain Eukaryota; kingdom Metazoa; phylum Nematoda; class Chromadorea; order Desmodorida; family Epsilonematidae; genus Epsilonema; species Epsilonema sp. ZAB3_2. The sequence goes on from JASAMW010007758.1 coordinate 9,451, forward strand.
CGGTGTGAACCTTTATATGCAAAACGTTCCCACATAGCTTCAAGAGCTTGGGCTTGCATTGCGCGCTAATTTGCTCACTTCGATGGAGACCCAGTTGGACAGAAGAAACCAGCTCCAATAGGTCATGCAATGAGGCTTGCAGATCCAGGGTGTCACACTGATGCCCATGCCAACCCAAAACAGTTCCCACGGGTGCAAGTATTGCGTGACAAACGGAAATGGCGCGTGATACTGATGGTGCACTGCGTGACACCATTTGTACAGAAAGCGCACCTGTAAAGGATGCCAGAACCTGTTATTTCTACCTCTTCAACCTGCTATTCTGCAGATGAATCAATGTTCACTGCCGCTGCATAGCTTATACTTTGTGATGGAGCGCATGCCAAGCCCAGTACTCGAAATCAAACATGAAAAACCAGAGGACTTGCTGCCAGCAAAATTGCCACAGCGTCGGCGCCACTTGAGGCAGTGGAGTCGGTGGCACCCAGATCAATTGCACTGTCGCCATCGGAAAGATCAGAAGAACGTGGTTCCAGAAGGCGTTGCGAAGCGTGTTACGCACCATTGTCAGGGTAACACGCTGCTCCTTCTGGAACTTGTATTTCTTGAACAGCGCAGTGTCTTGAAACAGCAAGTCCAACGCTGTCAGAGTGGCGGTGACACAAAAATAGAAGGTGACGGCCAGCACCGGAGGAAAGAGCGGAGAGCGCAATGCGTCTTCCCTTCCTTCCTTCACAAAGTCCCATACCGGCTGCAGAATACGATGAGCTTTCTCGTATTCGATTTCCTCCGTGGAATTGAATGATTCCGGCGCGTAGAAACTCATACTGAAGGATCAGCTTTTTTTCTGCTGCGTGTATGTACGAGCGTGCAGGAAATCTATGCGCAGGACATTTACTCTGGTTGTGCTGTCGCGTCGCTTGACTACAGCTGGTCGTTCCTCCCGCTTATCAGTTGCTCACCCCTGCCCGCCATTCAAGCAGAACATGTGCACTAAGTTCGCACTCGACTTGCACAACGGAAGATCATTATTCATTACGTACAGTATGTAAGTAAAGTATGTACACAGAGACATCTTCATTTCAGGCACCGATCTGCACAAATCACACACTGAGAAGCACGGGAAAAACTTGTGAACAGCTCTACAGGTACAGTATGTATGTATGTAGCTAGTAAGTATGTACTGTATGCATATGACATGCGCGCGCCTGCCCAATGGTTCGCTCTACACATACATAATAACTATGTACTACGTGTAGTAGATACAGTGCTGATAAAAAATGCCCATAAAAAAAGTTGTTGCTTCAGAGATAATGCCGTCTTCATCGAGGTGTTTTACGATCGGCTAAACTATGAAGCGTTGGCAGAAGAACCACTTTATTCAGTAGCGCCAAGTCGCATGTTTTTGGGGGTGTTTTTGAGACGTCGTACTGCGCCAAATACAAATGCTTTTGGGCCGCTCTTTTTATGTATGGATAGACCTAGGTTGGATCTCTATGAGAGCAAAACTGCATGTTTGTATCTGTCCTGTAGCGAGCGCAGCAGCTGCTCAAAGTTGGGTCGGAAAGACTCCGTATCTACCTTAACCGCTGTTTTTAGAATAATACATAGCCTACAATCAGCAAATACCAAAATTACATACTCCTCAGATGTGATGCCCGAATTTTCCCGGAGATTTTGTCGAAGGTAGCCGAGCGAAATGCGACGGCGACCTCAGTAAGCGCGATATGCAATGAGATATTATTAAAATGTAATGCATTATGTAGTATCGCATGCGATCACATTGCGGTCGCATAAAGTATCCCGTGAGCTTCAAGGCGTATTGGACACTTCTCACTGTCGATTTTGTCGGCAGCGCGTCGCATTTGCCCGGTGCGACCATCGAAATACTCGTAGAGGATGGGTTAATTATTCAGAAAACACTCGGGGCGCTTTCGCTTACTGAAGCGAT
>JASAMW010007759.1:0-44971 GCA_030247985.1 Epsilonema sp. ZAB3_2
AGGGCATACACGGACTGTGCGAAATCCTGTCGGACAGGTTATTCCTAGCAGTTGTATTGGTCCCCCAAAAATCACTAAGCTTGGTTGTGTAGTCTTCACGCCCGCTTTTCCCCCTCTATCAATTTACCCTACACTGCCCTATGCGTCATATTACAAGTAAAACATGATGAGAAAAAAAGCAGAGCTTACATGGACGTATCCATTTTCTTGGTCATATTTCGCGCACGAATCGGCACCACTATAGGACAAAGAGCCTTCCAGCCGTTTTCGATTTACCTATAAGCGCCACGTCATTTGCCACAAAAGAAAACAATAAGAACGCTTTCAAACCATATGCAATGCATAAAACGAAGAATACAGAATACGTAGGGCATTTCCTGCCTGAAATAACACCGTGAGCGTACATAAGCATACACAGGATGCATTTTACACAAAACACAGCTAAGAAGGCATGATACATTTTTGAAGAAATTCCGCCCTGAAACGGTAGCAGATTTCGGTCTTCTTTTGAGCTGAAAGTGCGACTGCGGTTTAGCAGAATGTCCCCAAGCGGCTTCTAGACTACTTTTAGAACAAATTGCAGCATCCAAGGGTAAAAGTGACAGTCCGCCCTCTGCTTCACGATTTCTCACCTAAAAAACAAGGTTGGTTGAAACATCATATTCATGAACTGACGATATCCATCAAGTACAAAACACGTTTCATTGTTTACGTATTTGCCGTAAATCCGACAATGTGCGACTGAAATCGTCCGTCTACGTCTACGTCAAAATCGAAGCCTGCCAGTTGTGCAAAAATCGCGCAACAAATCAGCGATAGTGTTCACCCATTCGTCCGTATCTTGTATGGCAAGTTGCAAAACATTCTCAATGGAATCACGCCACTAAAACTGGAGCACAAACTCCGAACTTCCATGAGCAGACATACCGCTCTGGCAGAGTCCAGGCGCCATATTGGAAAGTCTGCCCAGTATTCTTTCTTTCTGGTCACGTAGTACGCATTCTACTCAGTGTATTCACACGAGAAATTGATTTGATAAGATGTATATGTATGTAGGGTACTGTGGGGTAAACCCGGCTCCATGGAGAAAACCCGGCCACTTAGGCTCCTTTCATTTGAGCTTCCTCTCTCAGCATATCACAAACCAAATGGATCAAAAAGCATAAAAACGAGGGGATACCATCTACCGGGTATTTTCCACGAAAGCTGTAACCTCTAAAATGCTTATAACTTCTGAACCAATGCTTAAATTTTTACCAAATTTTTTTAAATAAAAACTTGAACACATACCTGACAAGCATGAAAAATTTCATTGGTGGGTCTTAAGTACGAATAGAATTATGAAGCCTCAAACATTGGGCTTCAAATCGGCCGTGGCATGAAAAAGAGCTCAATTTTTGAAGTCCATACGGAAGAAAATATGCTGATCGCTCCATTCAAGCATCCATTCGGACTTCTGCAGCATACAATGCCAAAACATAAAGGGACTATTGCCGCCATCTCTAAGAACGTGCTTGAAAAGAGTCGTATCCAGAGTTTTGAAGAAGGCTGCACAAGTGCTGGAAAACAAAGGCGGGCACATCGAAAAAATATGACCTGAAAAGGCGTCGCTTGTTTTCTCATTAAAAGTGATGTACGTTAATGAAATTTTGTATGTTTGTCAGGTATGTGTTCAAGTTTTCATTAAAAAAATTTGGTAAAAATTTAAGCATTGGTTCAGAAGTTATAAGCATTTTAGAGGTTACAGCTTTCGTGAAATACCCGGTAGATGTCTCAATCGGTCCATTGGTTGCTGAGATATGCGGCTCTGAAACTTAGGTGGCCTGATTTTCTCATGGCCGGATTTACCCCACAGTACCCTACATACCTTTTTTGTGTGTACGTACTACGTACCAAGAAAGAATATGTCCAGGCGGGTTGAGAGTATGTCGTTGGGTTGTTTGCTCGTTTTAGTGGCGTGATTCCATTGAGAATGTTTTGCAACTTGCCATACAAGATACGGACGAATGGGTGAACACTATCGCTGATTTGTTGCGCGATTTTTGCACAACTGGCAGCTTCAATTTTGACGTAGACGTAAACGGACATTTCAGTCGCACATTGTCGGATTTACGGCAAATACGTAAACAATGAAACGTGTTTTGTACTAGATGGATATCGTCAGTTCATGAATATGATGTTTCAACCAACCTTGTTTTTGCAGTGAGAAATCGTGAAGCAGAGGGCGAACTGTCACTTTTACCCTTGGATGCTGCATTTTGTTCTAAAAGTAGTCTAGAAGCCGCTTGGGGACATTCTGCTAAACCGCAGTCGCACTTTCAGCTCAAAAGAAGACCAAAATCTGCTACCGTTAGGGCGGAATTGCTTCAAAAATGTACATGCCTTTTAGCTGTGTTTTGTGTAAAATGCTGTGCATACTTATGTACGCTCACGGTGTTATTTCAGGCAGGAAATGCCTACGTATTCTGTATTCTCTTTATGCATTTGGTTTGAAAGCATTCTTATTGTTTTCTTTTGTAGCAAATGACGTGGCGCTTTTGGGTAAATCGAAAACAGCTGGAGGTTCTTTGTCCTATGTGGTGCCGATTCGTGCGCGAAATATGACCAAGAAAATGGATACGTCATGTAAGCTCTGCTTATTTCTCATAATGTTTTCTTGTAATATGACGCATAGGGCAGTGTAGGGTAAAGTCGGAAAGGGGGAAAAGCGGGCATGAAGACTTCTCAACCAAGCTTAGTGATTTTAAGAGACCAATACAAGCTGCTAGGAATAAGTGTCCGACAGGATTTCGCACAGTCCGTGTATGCCCTGGTAGGTAGCCTATTATTTACGAGTTGCGGTAACGCGTTTGTGGTTGGTCGATAGCGACCCCGCGGTATTTAGTGAAAGTTTGGATCGGTGTTCTGCGGGGTCGTCGACGTTATTTGTTGTCGTCAATTCTTTTCACTCCCTCCTTTTACGCTCCCAGATGATTGAACAAGGTCAACGACCCCCACAGGCACCGATCCAAGCTTTCACTACATACCGCGGGGTCGCTATCGACCAACCCAATCGCGTTATCGCAACTCGTCCATATGCCTTTTTTTATCGAATGGATGCGAATTTTGTAGCTCCTATGAGGGCGGCGCCAACACAGAATGCGTTGTCGGCGTCTGGTGGCTTTTCGAATACGCAGCGAACCTTCAATAATCGTCCCGGTGCTTCGGTGAAAAGGGAAGGAGGCGTCAAGGTACGACGCATATTTGCCATCATTCCATCGTGTGGTCGATGTCCTGTGAGGAAGTTTGAATCCTTGGACAGTTTCGATGAAGTCCGTTCCATGTTTTTGCAGTTCTTAGACATAAATGAAACGCCACAAGCTTTGAAGAAGAAGCAAAAGCTGCAAGGTACGTAAAAGAAGATAATAATATTGTGCGTGCGTACACATGACCATAGGGTAATTCAGGGCCTCTATTCGCTGTTTGCGCTAATAATTATAAGCTCCTCTGTTTTTCAATGCGTTTTTTGATCGGTGCAGGCCGAGGTCACCGATCAAAAACGCACTAAAAACAGAGCGAGGTGTCAGCTCGCGAGCACCCATGATTTATTAGCGCAAGTAGCGCATAAGTCTTTATGTAGGTTACTGTGGGGTAAACCAACCCGGACACGGGGTAAACCCGGACACCTATAATAAGCTTTTCTTAACTTGCCGCTACAGCAAATGATGAACATGGTACCTCGGAGGAGAGTTCAAGGAATCGATTGGTAGAATACTTGTCTCAATCGGTCCTATGGTTGCTGAGATGTACTAGGTGTCCGGGTTTACCCCACAGTACCCTACATTCTCTCTCTGTCTATACGTACAGAAGCAGAAGAGCGGGCTCGTAAGGCGAAGGAGCGGGAGGAGGCTCGGGTTCGGGCGCAGGAGGAGAAAGAGGAGCGCAAGCGTGCCGTGATGGCGCGAATTGAGGCGCGACAACAACAGGCCGTCGTCACCGCCGCAGCTACAACCACCGCGCGTCGTCAGTCGGGCGGAAACGAAAGAAACCACGTGACCGAGGAAGAAGAGGAGGAGGAGGAGGAAATGGAGGCAACGGGTCTTTCCAAGGTACCGTACGTAACTAACATGAGTCAGTACTGTAACGTGCCGCTTTTTGCATATGGTGATATCCGGGCCGCGAAAAGGAGCACAGGGGAGTTGGACAGAATGGGAATCGAACCCGCTGTTATGCCAGGGCACACTGACTCTGAACTAGCCGTCTACCCTAGCGTTCTCACGCAGTATGTACATGCTATGTACTATACATGGCCTGTACTAGCAACCGCGACCTTGTAGCCAGTAGAAAACAGTAGGCACGGAGGGCATGCAAAGGTAGCGCATGAGTAGCTAGCAACGCGCGCCCAACTTGTGCCGCGTTCACCAGACATCCGTAAATCCGTCCGTCAACCCGTATACGGCTGACATGGGGTTGAGTTGACGGACGGACACGTTACGGGTTGACGAACGGACGGACGTTCGGATTTACGGACGTCTGGTGAACGCTGCATTGTGCGTACTGCCGTCACTCAGAGCCAAGCCTGCTTTTCCTTTTGTTTTCAGGCGGTTAGACAGGAAGGCGCCATGCCGGACTACGCTGCCGGTCTGGTGGCGCCCTCGTCAGTGGGCGGAGCCCGTGGTGCGGGTGCCCAGCCGCCTCCGGTGCAGATGCAGGTGCCTGGCGCCGTTCCCGGCTACACGATTCCCGCCCGAGTGACGCCGGTTCCGACGCTGCCGGGCCGTCTGCGCACGATCGGCGAGCCGCCGGTGGGCGCCAGGATTCGAGCTCCGCTGCAGCTGGCGCCGCCCGCGCCTTCTACCGCTGCGCCACCGGCTCAGCAGCCGCAAACTGCCGGAAGCGGCGTGATATATCGACCGTCGCTGCCGGCGCCGGCGGCCATTGCGCAGCAGACCGCGGCTTCGTCTTCGGTGATAACAACGCCGTCGGTTGGAGTGGCGGGCTTGGGGCAACAACAGCTGCAGCAGAGGGCACAGGCACCTTCGGAACAGCAGAGGGCTCCCGTCTACAGTATTACGGTAAGTGGTGTTGAAAAGAAAGAGTAGAAACTTAAGGTGGAAGGGGGGGGGGGGGGAATCATGTATTAGTGTGTCCAACAAGAATCGTATTTTTGCCGTTGACCGTGCTGCGAAAAATAGAAATTCATTCACAAGTTTGTCTCTGCGTTTCATGTATTCCTATTCTGCAGGAGTCCATGTAAACTACGCAGCACGGGGGCAAAGACAACTCTTGCTGAACAACAACCTATAAAGGTGCCGTGATGGGTACGTAATTACAGGGTGTCCCACGTAGATCTCCCTAACGATCCAGCCTTATAACTTCCGTATGACTTGAGATATCAAGCTGAAATTTTCTCCCCAGAAACCCAAGAATATGCCATACTTTGTGGCAAAATTTGAGCCAGATATGCCCACGGCGAACGAAATTATAGGCTTGAACATTTTGGACCCTATTTTTATCATTTTCCTCACTGAGCGTGGTTTTGAGATGAAAATCTTCTGCTCAGCATGGTCAAGCAGCTCATCCAGCAGCAAATATGGCGGAAACAACAATGGCTGAACATCATCAGAGTCCAGAACACACAGGAATGAAAAGTACATACGATATTCAGCTCATACCTGCCTTCAAGGGGCTGTCGAGGTCAATAGTGGCACCACTGATTTCAAAATGTTGAAAAACGTGGTCGCAACTTTGCAAGCTCGTATTTCCATCCCTACTGGACCTATCTGGCTCAAATTTTGCCACAAAGTATGGCATATTCTTGGGTTTCTGGGGACAAAATTTCAGCTTGATATCTACTGTAATACGGAAGTTATAAGGCTGGATCGTTAGGGAGATTTACGTGGGACACCCTGTATTTTGGTCAAGTTGTGAGTTTGTTTCTACTGTTCAGAAAGAGGTGATGCAAGAAGCGCAAGAGATGTTCCGAACTGCCAACAAGCTGAGTAGACCCGAAAAGGCCTTGATCCTCGGCTTTATGGCTGGAAACAGAGGTAGAATGTGCCACTTTCATATCCCCGTTCATTTTGCATATTATGCAAACGCAAGAACTGAAATGATGTGTCCTAGCTATCCGTTGAACAACAAGGACCAATTTCAGCTCTTTTTCGCATTGCATATGGGCTCGATACGTTTCGCATGTCAATGATCAACCAAATAACTCATTTGAAAGAGGTGAGTTCAATCAAGGAATCGATTGATATAATTTAGTCTCAATCGGGACATAGTGCGGAGACACATGCTGCAACCCATTGCCGGGTTTACCCCATAGTACCCTTCCATATTGCAGAAGGAATGTTCATTTCCATTTCGTACTGTGTCCTTTGTGTTGTGATGTGACCATAACCGTTTACATGTGTGTATGTACAGAAAACCCATGTCCGCAACTTGGCAATGTGCTAACGGTGCGTCTTTCTGAGAACGTGGAACAGGCACAAGGATTCGTAGTGGAGACGTTTTTCACCATGAACTACGGCACGGGAGAGTGGAAACGACTGAGGAAAACGAAACCCATACAATCTCAAGCGTAAAGTGCTTGAGCATGAGCAATAGTGAATGAGTGGCTTGTGAATCTATGGCTGTACATAATATGCGAGCATACCGAACCGAGGTGTGCGTAATGTACATACAGAGGTGGTGAGGTGGGATTGTGAGTATAGGTGGTGCAGTTGAAATGGTTGGTTGAGAGTTTTGATGTTGGAGGTTGCTGTAAATGTTATTTGTGTAAGTTACTGCTTCTGAATTTACATAGACTATATCGGTGAAATGAATTTGCATAGTAAAGAGTTCTGGTTTTGGAACCGTAATCTGTGGATGTAAATTTCGCCTTTCTTGAGTTTGATGCTCAGATATTTTTCCATTCGCTTGTTATGACGGAAGAGATTTGATGCTTTGTGTTTCATTCAGAGAATAGGAGGAGTCCTTTCTCGAAGGGAGGAATAATGGTGGCGGAAGCTTTGGAAGATCGGGAGCTGGAGTGGGACGATGGAAAGGGCAATAAATCGATGATACCTGCCGTGGTAAGTCGTGTTATTTTAGTTTGTTTGTAGTACATTGCATTGAACGTAGGGTACTGTGGGGTAAACCCGGACCCGGGTAAACCCGGGCACCTAATCTTTTCTGAACTTGCCGCTTCAGCAAATGATGAACATGGTAGCTCATTTGAAAGAGGAGAGTTCAAGGAATCGATTGGTAGAATACTTGTCTCAATCGGTCGTATGGTTGCTGAGATATACTAGGTGTCCGGGTTTACCCCCGTGTCCGGGTTTACCCCACAGTACTCTATTACTGCAATGTTTTGGCCGTCTTTCAAGCTGCCACTTACCGGTGCATACGCTGAGCGCATTTTCCTCCAATACATGAATAAGCCTTCATTTCGTTCGTCTCATCCAATTTTATCTCCGAATATTTATCACAGCTCGTGATGTATAATGGTCCATTCACATTGGAGACATGCGCTGAGCGTACGCCGAGTATTTTTGCTTCCATTGTGAATGAACCATTTTTCTAATATTTATTTGAAGGACGAGCGCTGGTGCGAACGCAGACACTTTCCCAGCTTCTTCCACTTTTCGTACGCGGACAACATGGCAGTGCACGCGTGGCTGACGATGATGGGTCAGTTGACCAGCTCCGTGGAGTGGTTGCTGCAGTTGGACTATCATCGCTTCTGGTCTCAGGTGGTCTTTGATCGCTGCGGATTGCATAAGGCCATCACTACCTACCTGAGGAATTGCCCCAGGTTTGCCGGACACTGCCTGCAGTATTTGCGTAATTCTTTGTTGAAATTCAGAGCGGTACGAACTGATGTACCACAAAACGAGGTGGTGGCCCGATCTTTTAGGTTACTGTGGGGTACACCCGGCCACGGGGAAAACCCGGCCACCTATGCTCCTTTGAACTTGCTGTTTCAGCAAATGATGAAGCAAATAGCTCATTTGAAAGAGGAGAGTTCGAGGAATCGATTGATTTAGTACTTGTCTCAATCGGTTCATTGGTTGCTGAGGTATGCAGCCCTGAAGCTTTAGGTGGTCGGATTTTCCCATGGCCGGGTTTACCCCATAGTACTCTACCTCTCCACTCTCATGCTGTCTCTTTCTATTGCAGACATACAGAACCGGACCTTCTGCAGAAACTGTTTGGGAGGCGACATCGGGATAAGAATGTGCCACAAGCCATGAAGAAGCTGCATTTCGCCGTGTTCAGGGTGCTCATTCGTATGGCGACACCGAAGGAATCGACGGTAAATAACACGCAGCATTGACAACACTCGTACAGGGTGCTTCAGAAGTAGCTGCGCCAATAAGTAATGTTTTTTAGCAGAAGATTTTTACACGGAAACAGTAATAGGCCTACTACTGCTCCTACAGGGTGTTTGAAAGGTGGCTGCGCCAATAATTATTGGTCATTTTGCAGGAGAATTTCATGAGCGAAGAATTTTTCGCGGAGCTTCTTTACGAGAACTGCGTGTACACGCTGCCTCGCTTGATGGATCTGCTCTGCGTGTACGGGCCGGAAAACGAGAAGATGGTCGGCAAAATGATCCTGTCCATCGTTCGACGCAACAACAAATATCTGGAGGACGTTGGAAAGTACGCGAAAGTGATCAAAGAAAAGGTAAGAATAAATAGATTTGGTTCAAATAAGAAAAAGTGTCAAAAAAGATTATACTTGACACTCTTCACTACGTGCGCATCACTTCTGGCGTCTCAGCAAGGGTGTCCGCAAGAATTTATACGTTTGTTTACGTTTAGTGTAGTAGTTTTGTACGTAGTAGTGAAGAGTGCCAAATATGATCTGTTTTGACACTTCCTTATTTCAACCACATCTATTAGCCGGTGGTAAGTTGAGCCATTGGGAAATTCAGACCTTCCCTATGCTTATCTCTGCTTAGCAGGTGCAACGCAGATAATCGGAAATAATCGGAAAACCTAATGGTTTGAAGAAAGAATGCGCAAGGATAACTTTTATGTTGCTTTCAATACTAGTAGTCGACAACAGACAGGCCAATTTGTACTGAGCTTGTCATAGGAGCTGCGTCAGGCTTCGACTCCTATGTTTCAACAGGAAAGACTAACGAGCCGCTTTGTGTAAATTGACCTGTCGGATGTCGCCTACCCTCAAGCTACCAGAAGAGTCGTACAAAGGAAGGGTCAGAAGGGTCAGTGTTGACGAAAAACCAAGGGGTGTCTATGCGCCGCGTACAAGCTACGGCGCGCGCGTAGACAGCGTGCTAAGCGCTTTCGTCGGCTGGTCCGGTTCTTTCGCAACTGTCTACGCGGCGCATGGACACCCTTTGGTTTTTCTTCAAGCTGTCCACGCCTTCTGAGAGGGTGTACGACTCTTCGGAGAGCTTGATGGTAGCTTTGCGCTTTCTCAACAGAGACGCATTGCTGCTGTAGCGTGGACTGACCCGAATTACGTCACCTTCAATACTTTCGATGACCCCTGAAGCCGTTGCATTTGATGCACAGATGTTGTTTACAATATTCCATTCCCAGATGATTCCCCGCTGCGAGAAAGAAGCGGAGGCGTTGGGTGGGAAAGTGGTGACGTCCGCTCCACCGGGCATCAATCGACGCGGACAGCTGGAAGAACAAGGCACGGACAACCTCATCGGCTTCTGCACGGATCTCGTGTTCACGCTGAAACTCGTCTGCGACTTCATTCCCAGCGCATCACTGCTCATACACCAGGCGGGACTTACTGCCAGGTATGTACGTCGTATGTTCGAACCCGTGAGCTTGATGTTTCAGCAAATGACGAGCCAAATACAGTAGCTCATTTGAAAGAGGAAAGTTCAAGGAAGCGATTGATGTCTTATTTGTCTCAATCGGTCGTATGATTGCTGAGATACACAGCCCTAAAGCTTAGGTGGCCGGATTTCTCCTTGGCCGGGTTTACACACAATAACAATAGTACCCTAAATGATTGAGCTGTGAATCCCTGTAATTTGATTAGGTGAAAATTGCGAGTAGTACTTTTTTGTGCAGATTTCCCAAGTTTTGTGCGATAATTATGGAAGATATGGCCCGCTCTCTGGATCATAAGAGGAGAGAATTTGTTAGCGACGTGCCGTAAGAAACTGCATTTTATTATTATTGTACAGTACAGTATGTATGTACACACGTTACACGAATGTATGGATAAGGCTGCATACGTACTACACTACACATATGGTGATTTAGAGAAAAACGAGCCATGCTCAGTTACTTTGAAAGGGCTGCGCTGGGTTTGGTGCGTCTTCTGCTGGAAATGAACTACTTGAGACCGGCTGTTGGACACAAGTACGCTTTGCCTGTCTTAAATATTAATGATATTCACGTATATTCATTGTATGTAGCTTGTGCAATAAAGATACCGTATGTAAGTACGTTTGGGTTGCAGAATGCCAGATGGCAGCTTGCCAAGTAACAAGGATGATCTTTTCGAGCAGTATTTGGCCTTTTGGATGGACTTACTGGATGAATCAGAAACGTACGCCGTCATACGCTAGCACTTTGTAGGGTAATGTGGGGGTGAACCCGGCCATTTAGTACTGAAGGACCGTTCTTTCTATGGGTGGCCGGCTATATTCCACCAATAGAACTGGCCAGGTTTACCCTATGATACGTACCTACGTCAATATTTGTGACCTTCAATATGGAAATATGTTTTATAATAGGTTCCTATTTGCGGCTCAGTACGACGATAAGCACCCGTTGGAAGTTGATGTGAAGTATATGCAGAGGAAAGGAGTGACCATGTAAGGAGCGTGCATTTCTTACTGAGCGATTGATTTTACCATTTTACTTGGCATGCAATCAGATTGAATGTGTTAGTGTACGTATATCATAATGCAGAGACATGGTGCGCGTCAACCACGTGAAGGGTCAATTTGTGGCCGCTGCGAAACAAGTGGGAGAAGAAGCGAAAGAGGAAATGCAGAAGAGAGGACTGCTCAAGGTAATTATGCGTTTTTCTTGCCGTGGTAAACTTGTGCATATGAGTGCAAAAAAGTGTGTCTCGTAGTGCGGGGTAATTCAGCCCATCCTATCTTTGTCAACCGTCCTATCGGGAAGGTTGGGATGACCCGAATTTCCCCTGGTCCGAATTACCCCGCACTAGCCTATTTTTTGTTTACAGGGCGCTCCATTCGTACCTTTGGATGTCGGGGGTCAGTTGGTGCTGCAAAGCATGAAAAGCGAGTTGCCCATGTACAGCGAGCTCTTCTTGTGGGTACGTAAAGTAATGCCGCCTTCAGATTAGCGACCGTACGTCCGACGTACATATCCGAAAAGCGAGCAATGGATGGTTTTCGGACGTTCGTCCGTTGCTCTGAACGCGGCATAGGCCATCTCTTTTTGAACATGCATACATACAGTATGAAACTGAAATGTTTGTGTTGTTCAATGCATGTGTGTAGCTGTAATCGACATACTAACTGCGCGTTTTATTTTAGCGTTGCCTGGCGCATTACCACTGGAACAAGCAGACGACTATGCAGGAGATCTTGAATCGGTCGCTACCTCGCTATATGGAGCTGTGGCGGTTATCCTTCGGAAGAGATAGCGCAGTGGAAGCAGGAGTAGATAAGGCGGACGAGAAGGAGAGGAAGAATAATAGGGAGGAGTATGAAGAAATGATGCAGAATGGAATGATGGCGAACGCTGCCGCTGCTGCAACTGCCTGTTCCTCTCCAGATATATGCGAGGTATGCTCGTGTGTACGTACGTACTGTACGTAGATAACGTTTCAGAAGCGTTTCATGTGGTAGGCTAAAGGCTTGCAGCTTGCTTGCTTGGTAGGCCTATACAGAATATGAGGCAGGGTTGCTTATACGTGTATGTGATACCTATCTGTTATGTCATTGTAATTTCAGATACAGGAAGATGGAGACAAACCTGGGCCATCTTGGCAAGGAGGAGATCCGCAATTGGTGCCAATCGATCGAGGCAAAAAGTACTATAATAGTAGGATATGCACATTATTTGCCATTTGGCATTCTGATATTGCTCTCCAATCACTAAGTCTTGGTTGAGAAGAGGCTTGTTGTCATTAGTTTCCCAGCTGGATTTTACGCCACAATACCCCCTGCAGTCCTAAATCAAACGGTCATATTCTTTACACTGTACAAGTACGTACTGTACGATACGACACAGCTCTAAAAGGCCAACTTCTAAGTGATACTGTTCTTCTTTTTGTTGCAGACACGACATTCTGTACGACGACGTAAAGCGAAGCGAGGATAAGGATCTGGAAGCCTTCTATCGCCAATACGCGGAGGAGCAGCTGCTGAGCAGTCAGTTGGATCAGTACGAAGACGAATACGACGACACCTACGATTCCCACGTGGACGTGGAAGGCAGAGGGGGCAATAGGAACAGAGGAGTGGTCTTTAATGCGGAAGAGGCGAATGCGCAGGATGAGGCAGAGAAGAAGAGAGAAAAGTATAGGACTATTTACGATATGCGGTAACGCGAATGGGTTGGTCGATAGCGACTCCGCGGTATTTAGTGAAAGTTTGGATCATCGGTGTCTGCGTCTGCGGGGTCGTCGACGTCATTTGTTGTCGTCAATTCTTTTCACTCTCTCCGTTTCCGCTACCAGATGATTGAACAAGATCGACGACCCCGCGCAGGCACCCATCCAAACATTCACTAAATACCGCGGGGTCGCTATATCGACCAACCCAATCGCGTTACCGCATATCCTCCATATGCGGAACGTACGGTGTGGTTGATGATGGTAGATGCTGATCCTTCTGGGCAATCGATAATGCATCGATCAGAACCGTATGGGCTTATGAAGCACTGGACAGCATTGGAAGCTCACTAATGGCGTAATTGGGGAGAAGAGAATATGAATGTGATGGGAGAGTGGGGTGACAGGGTGGTTCGAGGTTTTGACGGCGTGCCTTATGAAGTTTTGGTAGCTGCTTTATATCGAGGTATCCGAGAGGTAGCTTATGCATAGAAATGTTCGAACCATTTTTATTCTTCCATGGGCTGTGATTGGGGAAATGCTGAATAATTTTGTAGACCTTTGTTTTGTGTTGGACCTACATGTACAAAGTATGGCGCAAGCGTGGACACCTAAATAAGTGAACCGTTCTTTGGCGCTGAAATGGTCCAGTTATTTAGAAGGTGTCTACGCTTACGCCATACTTTGTACAGCGACGTGGACCGCTGTGTACGTTGGTCCATCACAAAACAGAGGTCTATGAAATGATCCAGCATTTCCCGAATTCGGTGCATCGTCTTCTATCTATCCTTTTCTAGGGAGCACCCACTCTTTCAATCTGAAGATGCCAAAGAAGACAGGAAGCATGCGCGCTCCTCCAAGCAAGCAGCAGCTTCAACTCAGAAGCGGGAGTTTACGAGAGGCGGGTACTATACGGGTGGGCGGGAGCGACAAATGAAAGAAAGATCGGGCAAGGCCGGACATCATCAGAAGGACAGGGCGAGAGCGAAATATGGCAAAGGAATGTTCTGAATGTGCAAAGGATGGCTGATGAGATGTTGTTGGAACGAAAAAATAGGGTACTATGGGGTAAACCCGGACACGTGTTAAACCCGGACGGACACCTATGCTTTTCTGAACTTACCGCTTTAGCAAATGGTGAACATGGTAGCTCATTTGAAAGAGGAGAGTTCAAGGAATCGATTGGTAGAATACTTGTCTCAATCGGTCGTTTGGTTGCTGAGATATACTAGGTGTCCGGGTTTACCCTACAGCACCCTAAATGTAATGTGATGAAAAGAAAATGTCAGATGTGTAGGTGATGATAGCTTGGGGAAAGTTGGATGTAAGCTCCTCTATGGAAGATGTGATATGTGCAGTTGAGTACAGACATTTTGTTCGTGAAAGTCTATATGCGTCAATGCATGATGAAATAAAGATCTTTTGTTTTGGATATTTGTAATTATTGGAAATGGATTGATTATGGTGGTGATTTGTTGGTCACACTCCAATAAGTACATATCTTGGCTATATGTAAGCTTTCGCCAATTACCAGTATTCCTGCCAGTATGGACATCTGTGTACAGTATACGAATGTGGTGTATGTTGAAGCTTGCTCAATGCCTGAACCTACAGCGCCACCTTTCGGCAGAACAAAGATGGATGTGGACAAATCAGTGGAGAAGTCGCAGAAGTTTCGAGCTGCTGGCAACCTGAAGTTCAAGAACGGGGATGTTACCGGAGCTCTTGAGGATTACAACAAGGTGGGGTGGGGTAATTTGAGTCAGGGTACAAGGGAGCTTCGGGTACAAACAAGTCCGAATTTACTTGCCTTTGTTAGCACGGGAAAATTAGAAGACCCAGTGCAAGGATCATATTGATTGATTGATATCACTTCACGAGTTTCGCATCAACTACCTTTTATAGTCGAACAAGAAATTTCATGAACCATTGAAATTTTTTCTCAGCCAATAAAAGACGTAGAGCACAGCGGTCAAACTTCTATGGCTAACTTTTGTTCGCCGTTCCAATAAAAAAAACCGTTTGTCTCCAGCTGCTCTGTGTGTCGAGATCTCGCCAAATTTCTTCAGTACTGAAATCGCCAAATTGGGCGTGGACCATTGGGCAATTCTAAA
Source organism: Epsilonema sp. ZAB3_2 (assembly GCA_030247985.1). NCBI lineage: Eukaryota > Metazoa > Nematoda > Chromadorea > Desmodorida > Epsilonematidae > Epsilonema > Epsilonema sp. ZAB3_2. Next base: position 14,613 of record JASAMW010007759.1, read on the forward strand.
CCTCGCAAACGCCCGAAAAATCAAAATGGCAGAAATAAGCATATATGATAAAGACGATGAAAATGAGCATCGGGCGTACAGGGTCGTAGGTTGTCGTGGTTTGCGTGGTTTAGCGTCTGCCAAATGTTGACACGATTTCAGTACTGAAGGAATTCGGCGAGATCTCGACACTGAGAGCAGCTGGAGACAAACGGTTTTTTTATTGGAATGGCGAGCTAAAGTTAGCCGTAGAAGTTTGACCGCTGTGCTCTACGTCTTTTATTGGCTGAGAACAAATTTCAATGGTTCATGAAATTTCTTGTTCGACTATAGATACGTACGTAGGAAGGGGTGGCTCATTCTTCATTATTAGAGACATGCACCGGGCGTTATGCTCGGTGTGTCCATGGCTCGACATATGCATCGGCATGGACAGCCATGGATACGCCCGGCGTACGCGGAGCGCATTTCCTTCCAAATGTGAACGCCTCGCATATTGACATTGCGCATTCCGTGCTTGTGTTTGTAAATACGTAAAGGAGTGCAGGTGATACATTTGCAGGCACTGCGCTTTGCTCCTGCTGAATCTGAAGCATTTTACCTGGCGCTGAGCAACCGAGCAACCATGTTGATTCATCAGGGACGAATTCGGGTAATAATTAGGAAGAAACTATAAAAAGTAGTATAAAAAGGTGTCATCACAACAACCCCTGGTCATCTAGGTCCTAGACTCCTAGTTCTATAAAGACCAGCGGTGCATAGAGGGTGATGATAACTTTTGTTAATATTCGACGTTTGCGGATGAATATGACGCACGTGACCGAAATGTAGGTTGTTTGGTTGAATAAGGGAAAGTGTCAGAACAGTTTATACGTGAGAGCTTTTCACAACCTACAAGCGACGGAAAAAAACGACACCTACCGTATGTACCTCACTCCGTTCTTGTTTCAACCACACCTACTGCTATTACGTTGCAATTTCCCCACTATGCTTTCCAATCGCTTACTTATCTATTTCTTACAGTGCGCTCTGTACGACCTGGATCGGCTGATGTCGGAGGAATCTCGAGCCGTTCTCAGTTGTGACGTGCTCAAGAAATGCAAAGCGCGTAAGATAAAGGCGGCGCAGGATCAGTTTAAGAATAAATTGGAGAATGATGAAGACCTATCCGAAGGTGACACACAATTGCAGCAGATAGGTTACTGTGGGGTAAACCCGGACGGGGGATAACCCGGACACATAGCATATCTCAGGAACCATGCGACCGATTGAGACACGTATTCTACCAATCGATTCCTTGAACTCTCCTCTTTCAAATGAGCTACTATGTTTATCATTTGCTGAAGCGGAAAGTTAAGAAAAGCTTCTAGCCAGGTGTCCGGGTTTACCCCATAGTACCCTACTTTTTCATTGTGCTTTGAAGAAATGTGTGGTGAGCTGTACCGATCGTTTCTGGTGTTTGATGATGGTTGTAGAGTGGAAAGAGAACATTCCTGAGCTGTTTCGCTATACCAATCCCAGAGTGCCTGCCTTATCTGGTGCAGTGAAGGTTGCATATTCGGAAGAAAGGGGACGCCATCTTTTGGTACTGTGTATGTATGCATGCATGCATGCATGTATTCGCCTTGCTCCATAATAGCGGTTGTCGTTTCGACCTCCCCGCCGAATTGAGCGGTAGTTATCACACACACGCTAATCACGCCGAAGCAATTATTCTTTGAGAAAGGCGAATCGTTTGGCCAGAGAGAGTTCGCTATGCAACTCAAGTCGTCTTGCATAGTTTGCATGTAGAATAGGAGTACCTACACGAAGCACGGACAGAAATCCGCATGTGTGATTTTATTTTACGCAGCACGACTTGAGTTCCATAAGCGAATTCTCTGGCCAAACTATAGCGTTGTATGCTTTTGTTGTAGCTATTGTATGTATTCTGTCTGAACGTATGTACGTATAGACTACGTATGTATGTGATGCACCGTGGTACCGTGTGCAGTGTGGTCTGTTCTGTATGCAGGCTACGGAGAATATTCCGGCGGGAAGTGTTGTACTGATTGAGTCTCCGTACAGTAGCGTACTTCTGCCCGACAACAGCGCCACCCATTGCCATCATTGCCACAGGGAACTGATGGGATCGCCTTTGCCGTAAGTCATGTTTCACCTTACTGTACTTCATATGTAAGGTGTCAGGGGCTAAACCCGGCCGGTTTTATTGATGGTGTAAAACCCGGCCACCCACGTAGTAAATAACGGTAAGGGTTGACCGGGTTTACTTCACATTACCTAACGTTTATGCATGTCTTATGTGAGATACTACGTACCAAGATTACATAAAAATTCTGTTTACTTTGAGCACGAGGTGAACGGCGTAAGTTATTTTTGCTGTTTTGCTCCGCACCTGTATACAGTTTTCTGTACGTTACGTGCATACTATGTACATTGCATTGCACAGGTGTGGAAGCTGTGCGGAGGAGGTCTGGTTCTGCAACGAATGGTGTCAGGACACGGCAATGGCCGCCTATCACGGACTGGAGTGCAAACAGGTGGGCCGACTGGCTCGTCTGGGTCTGGCGCATTTGGCTCTGCGGCTACTCCTGCTTACTCCCTATTCCCAACTCAGGGCGCTTGATCCTCTAACCGGTAGGCATTTTGTGTATTCTTGTATCGTCATTCATTGTCTTGTCAGCGTAAGGCTTTGACTTCGATTTGGAGTTCATCCGTGTGTATTGTCCCTTTCAGCATTTACCTGGAATAAGTATCCATTCTTGATGTGACGTTTTGCTTTTCTTAGCCGATCGAAAACATGGCATTTCACTGCTGTTGAACGGAACGTACCGTACTGAATCCTACCTCTCCGTCTCTTGCCTGGAATATCACGCGGATAAAACGTCGAGTGAAGATCGGCAAAAGTACCAAGATGCGGCGGAAGGCCTTTGTCGTCTTCTGCGTCTACGCGCATATTTCCAAGACGAAGAAGAACGGGTGGAGGTGGTTAGGAGGAATCTGGAGCGGCTGCTGCATCAACTGCAGTGTAACGCCACGGCCATAGTTCAGCTGAGGGAGCAGCAAGAATGGATAAGAAACGAGGGGGACAAGACGGGGAGGCGTTTTGTGGTGGAGAAAGCGCAGGAAAGGAAGGCGACGGCTCTCTATCCCGCTGCCTCTCTGCTAAATCATTCCTGTCGACCGAACGTGTTTTCCAGGTAAGTAGATGTCGCATTCTTAGGTATTCTTGACGATGTAGGTCGTCCATGGGATAACTTTTTGCTTCGCTGTAACGTAATACACTGTATGTATTTACGTGTTGCGGTAAGGCGATTGGGTTGGTCGATAGCGACCCCGCGGTATTTAGTGAGTGTTTGGATCGGTGTCTGCGGGGTCGTCGACGTCATTTGTTGTCTATGTCACTCGCTCCTTTTCCGCTCCCAGATGATTGAACAGGGTCGACGACCCCGTAGGTGCCAATCCAAACTTTCACTAAATACCGCGGGGTAACTATCGACCAACCCAATCAATCGCGTTACCGCCACTCGTCCACATTCGGTCGATCGAGAGTATGCAGATTTTTCAGAGAGGTGCGGAGGGCATTTTGCGCAAGATGAAACAGAATTGCACGGAAACATCCATGCATTCCACGCAAAAAGTGTCTTCCGCGACGTCGGAAATCTTCTATTTTTTCTAGTTTCGTCGCCGGCAGACTGATCGTAATTCGCACGATTCGCGACCTATCGCCGGGCGAGGAATTGCTCAACTGTTACGGGCCGAAAGCGGGCGGGTCGATGGGGAGGGAGGAAAGGCGACGCGAGCTGCTCAAGCAGTACTGCTTCACCTGTCACTGCACTGCCTGCGAGAGCGAAGAGGAGTGGCGAAAGGAGTTGGAGAGACAGGCGGATAGGTGTCGCCACTGCGGCACCGGACCTGCGCTTTCTGTCGGGCTTTTCGGCGAGGGAAAAGGAGTGGAAAGTGAGACCACGGAAGCGGGCGCTAGATGTGGCAAGAGATGCTTGGACTGCAAGAAAGACAGTCCGATTGAGTTGGTGAGTGCGGGCGTTATTATTTACCGCATTTACCGGTGCATAGTCCCATATAGGACCTCTCAATTTTTACCGATAAATACGGTATGTGAAGATGCAGTAGGTTGCATTATGACGGTACCTAGGTGGTAAATTACTGGGAAGTACTAGGGAACCCAGCCGTTGGGTAAACCGGGGGCCGCCTTGTACTGGCACCTGCGTTCATTGTATACTTCGGTAGCCGTCTTTTCCCCATGGTCTCGCTCGTAATGCAAATGCCCCATTCTCAGCAGAGACATGCGCTCTGCGTACGCTTGGCGTGTCTATGGCTCGACACACGCAAAGGCATGGCCAGCCATGGATGCGCCTGGCGTACGCCGAGTACATTGCTTTCCAATGTGCATGAATGAGCCATAAAGGTGGAGCGTTAGCCTATGCGAATGATGTTTCAACTTTTGTAGGATATCCTGTTTGAACAACTGAAAGCTGGCCTATTGGGTGGATCAGTGGAGAAGGAGAGTTCGGCTTCGGACGCGCTGGAAGTCATGGAGAAACGGCTGCATCCGATGAATGCAGAGTTGGCCATTATGAGGGATATGGCTTCGGCTGAGAAGCTGCGAATGGGTAAAGCTGCCAAATGATGTTGGGTACTGTGGGGTAAATCCGGACAAGGGGTAAATCCGGAAACCTAAACTTTCCTGAACTTGCCGCTTCAGCAAATGATGAATATGCCAGCTCATTTGAAAGAGGAGAGACTTCAAGGAATCGATTGGTAGTAGAATACTTGTCTCAATCGGTCGTAGGGTTGCTGAGATATGCTAGCTGTCCGGGTTTTTACCCCCGTGTCCAGGTTTACCTTACCCCACAGTGCCCTACCAAGAATGAGAGATTCCGCTTTCTCGAAATGTCACCTTTTTATTGCATTTCTTGCTTTTACAGTGCCATATCTAGGTGATATGTAGGTATGTACAAGTATTCCTGGTGCACGTAAAATGACATACCTAACTGGAGATGTATACTGGGCTCGTTTGCTGTGTGCTGATGGGCGAATTGTCAGAGTGAATTTTTCAGGCCGTGTAAATGAGGCGATGGCGTTGCTGGAGAAGGCTCTGGAGTACGTCCGCTACACATTTGGCCACGATTCTATCGAATACGGCGAAGAGCTATTAAAGATGGTGGACATGCTCAAGATGCAGATGATGCAGGATTGCACAAAGTATGTATGACCGTCCTCGTATAGCACGTGCGTATGGCAAGTATGTACAGTAGAGTACGTACATTCATACTACACAGACTACATACTAGTACGTACGTACGTACACATGCACGCGTATGTACGTACGTACAGGGTATGTACCAGTATGTATGTATGTACGGTGTTACTATTGTACGTAGAGACACGCTACTTGCGTAATTTAACTTGCATGTGCATGGTTGCAATATACAATGCGTACTCCGCTGTTTCAGCGTGAGCGCTCAAGAGAAGCTGCGGGAGTACGCAGAGCAAGGCGAGCGCATCTTTCGCATCCATTACGGCTCTGTATATCCGGAGACGGAGAACCTTCGAACCGTGGTCAGTGCCTACATTCCACGGCATTGATCAACAGGCGTCTCATGCCGCATTCACCAGACTTGGTCCGTGCAGCCGTAAATCCTTATGCCGTTCGTACTTATCATTCTAGGAGTGCATGGCACTCCAAACAACCATGTACTCCTAGATACGAACGGACGTACAGATTTACGGATGTACGAACGTCTGGTGATCGCGACATTACGATCTATTATTCAAGTGCAGAAGGTAAGATACGGGAGCTTTTTTTCCTCTGGTCATTAGCTGTAAAAGTAGGGGGCTGTCCTAAACTCGCGCGCAAAAAATTATGGTTTCACATAAGAAAATGAGAGTGGAGCGCGTAGGTAGGAGAGGTGGAGTGGGGTCGGTATTACATATTAGGTAGCTTGCGTCAAGCGGAATGGAATTTGGATAATTCTGACTAAAGTCTAACCAAAAATATATAATTCTGCTTAGGGGAAGAATGGACGACTTAGTGTAAACGCACAGAGCATCCCTGGCAGATATTGGCCCCAATTTATTGGGTATTTGAAATATCCAATTAATTGGATATCCAATTAATTGGGTTTTACGAAACCATTACATTGGGTTTTACGGAACCATTTTATTGGATATCCAATTAATTGGATTTTACGAAACCATTACATTGGGTTTTACGAAACCATTATAATGGATATTACGAATCCAAAAAATTGGATAAATCCAATTAATTGGATTCGTAAAAATCGATAATTTTACAAAACCATTGTAATGGGTTTTACGAATCCAATTAATTGGATTTATCCAATCTTTTGGATTCGTAAAACCCATTATAATGGTTTCGTAAAACCCAATGTAATGGTTTCGTAAAACCCAATTAATTGGATATCCAAATAATTGGATATTTCAAATACCCAATAAATTGGGGCCAATATCTGCCAGGGATGCTCTGTGCATTTACACTAAGTCGTCCATTCTTCCCCTAAGCAGAATTATATATTTTTGGTCTAACAAACAAACGAATACCGAATACTCTTGTGAAATCCATGTATGTATGTATGGTATTTATGTGTACTGTTTGTACAACATCAGGGCGTTTCCCGCTGTGCTGCCACCTAAAAAAAATTTACTTGCTATTATGATCAAAACCAACCGACAATTACGTTTGTAGGTACTAGGTACAGGTAGGTACAGTACATTTTGTGGAAGAACTGGTTTACCATTTCATCGCAAAAAAATATGAAATCGCGATAATTGCACTGTGTGCGTATAAATTTGAGAAGCATCTGATCATGACACAAACGACAAAATCTATGAAACATACATACATACGTACATACATATACACATAGTGCACCCCTACGTATGAACAAAATAATAATATATGCTGATGTCGACAAAATTGGAAAAGCCCGGTCAAGCCAAGCGTACAGCAGCTATTTGCTTACTTAGTTTTTTAGTGTCAATCAGTGGACATAAATCTAACCTGACATTTGCAAGGAAGCAGAATAGTAATTCCAAGCTTACACGTATCATGTCGGGAAAAGAAGGGTTTTTTTGGGAAATGAAGGAGTGTACTTGTAGAAAAGAAAAACATATAGGTTTTTTGCGTGCGAAAGCATTTCTTCAAATCAATAATATACTGTATATCCTAATTTAGTGAAAAAAAACAACTAAAGATGTGGCTCAACTTTAGCACGATAAATTCGAGAGCCCGTAGTATTTATCGGGAGCAGAAAATAAAAAATCAACAAACCAACCGTCAAAGAATTGATACAAGTAATACGCAAATTCACAGAGGTGGTGTGCAAGATACGGATAACTCCGACACTCAGCTGATTTCAACTTTCTAGTTGACAAGTGTATGCATGTACACACATCTGGATTTTGTGGTCCATTAGAACGACCGTAAAATGGTACGCATTGCTCCAAACACACTACAACGCGAAAAGCTTTACACCCTCATCAACTAGCAAGATTACATAAATAGCGTTGGAAGAAAGAAGCCGTGAATTTTGGAGTATTCTCTCTCTGCTCTACTCTGTCGTGCGGCCGAATGCTTAACGATGGGTGATGGGTACGCGATGATGGTGGCCGGGTCCGCCTTGGATGGAGGGCAGGGGCGCTTCTACAGTCAGAACTCCATCCACCGACAGGGAGCTGGTGATGTATTCGGGATTGGTGCCTCTGGGCAGCATAAACTCCTGGTTGTACTCGCGATAGACGCTGCGCTGCGGCGTTTTCTCCTCGTGTTTGGCGTGGACCAGCAGGCGGTTGTCCACGGTCTTCACTGTCACTTCCTCCGGCCGGTACTGGTTGACGTTGAAGCGCAGGCGCAGCATCTTCCCGTCGCTCTCGTCCCGAATCAACGGCGATTTGATGCTGTCCAAATAGGGATCGTACTTGGGACGCGCCACCTGGGATTGGGCCGCAGTGCCGTTGTACTGCTGGTAGCTGTTGGGTGATGGACTGCTGAAAGAAAATGGCGTCGCAGAATAGGACTACTTCATACGTATACAATGGCATGTATGTATACAGTTTTCTGGCATAATGAGGGCATATGCCAACCTTTGAGTTGATCGTCTTGAATTTGGCAAGATAAAGCTCATTGCATGAACCCTAGGCCTACTGTAATTTACTAGTACTATAGTCTGGCCAGTAGGAGTTTGGCATGGCATTTAGGGCGCGTTGCGTTGTTTACAGAATCTCGTTTTGCGATCGCTATAACTTGGAACAAACTCCTCTGTAGGTTTCTAAGTCATGAACTCACTTTTCCACTGCAAAATTGGCCAAAAACAGAGTAACATAGATATGGCAGATTCAATAAACCAAAATCAAAATTTGTAATTTATTTTGGTTCACTAAGTTTACCACTTTCAAATCCACGAATTTCTATGGTTTGCCAGTGCCAAAATGACTTTTACCACTTGTGCTACCAAAAAATTTTGTTTCCAACAATATTTTGGAAGTGGTAAACTTAGTTGACCAAAAGAAATTGTGTATTTTGATTTTGGCTTATTGAGTCTGCCATGTGGATTTTACTCACTTTTGGCCAATTTTTCAGTGGCAGAGTAAGTAAAAACTGTTGATCTGTGAGCACCTGAGAAAATCAGTGGTGGGACCCTGTGCTAAATTACACAACGCGCCCTAAATGCCATGCCAAACTCCTACTGGCCAGACTATAGTAGTAGTGCTAAATGAGCGTATTATTCTCTCACCTCGTTTGATATGGACTCCTGTTGTCCCGTTGGCGTTGAAGTGAGGACTGCTGCTGATGGGGCGACTGGCTTCTTCCGCTGCTGCTGTACGAGTGCTGTTGCTGTTGCTGTTGAACCGGCGGTGGCTGGGGCGGTGGGCCTCTGCCGTTCTGCTGCTGGTTCATCTTGGGCGTGTAGCCGGCGAACTCTCGACGCAGTCGGGACATCTCCTCCTCCACGCGTCGCATCTCCACCTCGAATCGATCCTTCATACTGTCGAACTCGTCGTTCACCACGTTGTAGTTGCTTTTCTGCACATTGATCTGACGCTCCCGGCTGCTCATGATTTCCTGTTGTTCTGGTCGTTCTTCTTGGCAATTCAGGCGATGATGTCTAAATTTATTTAGTTTGGTTGTTTTGGGTGGGCCAGAGTCTTTCTTTGCTTCTCTTCAGCTGGTGGCAGCAAAAAGGTGGGTTTTAAAAGTGGGCTGTTCAGGCTCAACTTGGGCCCAAGGTGTGCAAATGAAGAAGGGGAACAGTGGTGTTCAGACAAGATGGATGGTTGGAAGGTATTTGGGTACTCAGGCGAGGAACGTGCAGTGTATCGTGTAGTACTGCCAGACGAGATTGGGCTGCGTTCTTTTTACCGGATTCGCAATTTCTCAACTGTTCACTACTCGACAGTTAGTTGCTTCTGACAGCTGGATGAGAAATGGGCACCCGGTGGCTTTGTTGTTCTGCTCCCAGCGGGGACTACTGTTCAAAGAAGAAGCTGCAGGAAGCTTTTTGTAACAGATGCCACTGGCAGGCCAGACACGTCAGAAAGATAGCGGCGGCAAATCGGTGAAAACAAATAACACAAAACCGTTTTTCTGCTGCCCCTGGATGGTGTCTTCGTTCAGGGAGAATTGATTGGAATTGATGTGCTTTGCAGCTTGCTTCCAGACCCGGTTTGAACTTTTCCGCACGCAGGTTGTATGCGATTACGTTGTCGCAAACCGTTGATGAGCTCAAAACTGACAGCAATGTCAAACCACGAAATTGGTGAGATGAAAACCTGAAGTAGTATCACTGATGTAGGCCTAATAATATGTAGTATGTACACAAAGTTTTGTATGTTTCAGCGTAGGCAAAAGTTTTTGACACAGCGAAGAAGAGCGACAACATAAGGCCATTGACGCGCCCAAAGTACACAATCCCATTACAATATAACATTGAAGCAAAAAATTTTCTGATCGGATGAGGACGTAAGGACAAGCTATTATTGTCAAACGACGAAAGACGTGTGTAATCCCCAAAGGTATGCGCCTGGTATGACGTAGTTTTGAGTTATAAACGTTGAAGTCTACCAATAGCGTCGAAGTTGAGAAAGATAAGAATACATAAGAATACGTAGAATTTACCTACACAATGCGGTAGGATAAGGCAAAGTAATGCAATGCCATGCAATCAAAACAGATCATTATCCATAAGACGCCCATGGATGAAGGATGAAGGAACATACATGACACAAATGAAAGACAAGCAGAGCAGAGAGACCGATGGATGGAAGGAATTTTGGATCACGGTGGTCGTAAACTTATGAACATGTATTATGTATGTATGTACGCAAGCACAGGTTCAGCTGAGCGGAGCAAAATGCGGCAGTCAAGCGAACAGCTCGTCCCGTCCGCATTGCCTACATACAGTACATACGCAATACGCATATTGTTCATACCCGTTACATAGCCATGGAAGATGCATACAGTGCCAAGCTGGCGGCATTGTAGCTATAAGGAGGAAGCTGTAAGCTAGCTGGCTAGATTGCTTGCACACTAGCTTTAAGGCAGCTATCTGCTTCGCGAGCATTGCTCTCTCTCGCTTTCTCTGCAAAGACAAAAGGCCAGCTCCCGGGCACAATACAATAGCGGCTGTAGGCCAACAGCGAATGAATGTCGTTTTGCTGCCAATGCGCCCGCCGTACGCTGTTGCCACCCAGATAGCAGCTTGGTAAGTTAGAAAGAGAAAAGAAGCAGAACAAGCATAAATGCGCACTCCAGCTGGTTTTATTTAACCCCACGAGAGAAGAAGCAAGAGAGCAGCATTGACAGATGCAGCTTCATAACTGCAGCTGTTGCGCTTCTGCGGCAGTAAAAAATGTGCGACTACGAGTAGGTATCGTGTACATACGTACCTGCATGCGGGGGAACTGGAAAAAATTACAAGTGGTCATATGATTTGCGGCGCACCGTGCAATATAAACAGTAGCGCGTTTTTACGCGTACGTATGTACATACACATACGTACCTATTCCATGCTGTGAAGGTACGTACAGTATGTATGTACCTCTATACGTACATGGAGTGAGTTGGCAGCATCGGCGATGTGGATTTTTCTGGAAAAAACCGGCTGCTGTCAGCCAGACTCTTCAACAGTACATAGTAGTTATGCAGGCGGAGTTTTGAATCTGGAAAGCGATGACATTGCTGCATGCAGCTCGAACCTGACTAAAGGGTGGGCGGATCGTTATAGTTGGCAAAACCGGACGGAACCCCCAACCGAAGGAACAATCTTATGTAAATGTAGCAAATGTGTCGGAGTGGGGGGTTGGAATAATTGTCAAGCAGGCGAAGGAATTATCACGTATCGGTTGGGTAGCTACATACTGTACGTAGGGAGCAGCCGAAATGAGATATTGAATTTAGACCTGAACCTGAAACTCAAACTGAGAAAAAAGATGCAATAATCCATCAAAGGTTGTTGTTTGAATTGAACTGAAATGTTCGTTGAATAAAAATGTCATTTTTATTTCGCGCTCTCGAGCGTTGAAGCAGAGGAATACGCACAGAAGGTGAAGATTAGGAGACAGACAATTGAATATTGAAATTTTATCTTTTGGGCTGAAATTTTATCTACGTACATATCGAGCAACACGATGCGATAAGTGATACAGTACAGTATCCGGATATGCTCCGAACCGTTTCTCTCGGCAGAGCAGAACACAGAAAGATTGGGAACGCTGAAAAGAAAAGTACAGTAATCGGATTTTGCCATTGATAAACAGAAAGCGTTTTTAGTTGCAAATCGCCTTTTAGCAAAAAACGCACTCAAAAGTTCATTCGAAATTACGAGCCGAGGCGCAGTGCATTTTTGGCGGAAATAAAAAAGTACTTTTACAGCCAGAAGAAGACGGCGAGTGACGTGATGGGATATTTTGACGTTAGAAAAAAACCATTTTACGAGCTTCTTGAGAATAATGCATTTTCAAAGAAGGATTGTCAAGTACGATAGCGCAACTCAGACATTGCGTACATCTGGCAATTACTGAGAAATGTAGAAAAATATGAGGTTAGTCATGGCAGTAAAACTTGAGAATAAATATCGCTGCATGCGACATGTGTGTATTGAAGGGGGATGTTTATGACGCTAGTTTTCCATTATGTCGAAGTGGTCAAGACGCAAAACCAAGGTCATCGCTCTCTTGGGCATAGTATTCAGACGCCTTGTCGTTGGCGTTGTGTCACTCAAAACATTACAAGTCTGTTCCGCTGCGCTCAACGCCTGAAACCACTTTGGCATTCGGCGAACATTGAGAATACGTAATCACGTAAAACGTGGTCGTCGGAATGAAGGTTTAAGAGCATGAATATGTGAGGCACTTGATCAAGAAGAGTGTTGGTTAGTGTATGATATGTCACGAGGAAGCTTTTCCTGTTAGCCGTAAAAAGTAGTAGCGATGACAACCTGCGCTATTGCAATTAGCAAATAACAGGAAACTGACGAAGCCATAGAAGCGTGCATATACGTGTACGTAGTTGAGTTGAGTACGTTAGTTGGGTAAGATAACAGTCGACGTATTGTACTGTACTGTACGTACGTCAAACTAGATGGAGTTGCATCACTATCGAAGAAACAGGAGGACAAAGATGAGTAATATGTTCGAAATTGAAGTTTTGCTGTTTATGGTGTTCTTCCGTCGCTCTGCTGTAATGTTTGCAGTAACGTTATGAAGGCAAACAAACATATGCGGCAACCAACGAATGTCAAGGTCGAAGAGTTTGCGCCAAATCGACAGCAAAGCGGCAGAAAATACGTATATAGGCAACCAGCGCAACAACGTCCTTGAACCAGACAAATTTTGTCATAGCAGTTTGCCTGCCTGCTGCTCGCACCGTCAGCAAGTGGCAGGACGAATTATGTGTCGGTTGGTATGTTGTCGGCACTCTAATTTTCACAGTAAGCAGTCGTACTGCGGCAGAAAAGTTGTCGAAGCGTCCAGTAGAATAAATCACGGTTCCGTTCCATTCGACAGGATAGTAGTGGAGAGAAAAACGTTTCTGTGTCTTAACGGATGAGGAGGCAACCTCCTTGGAACATCCGTGTATGTATGTACGTATTTCTGGTAAAGGGACGACAAGTGTATAATGGCCGATGGTGGGGGGCGGAGGGAGAGGCATGCGTCAGGAAGAATCACATCAAGAATCGACAAAAGACAAGAAGGCGAAAGAAAGAAAAACGCGCAGGAAAAGAGAAGAGCGAGCTGAGAAATATTTGAAAAGACGGCTGTTCCATCCGCAGTGTGTTGGTCGATGGATGATGGCGATGACACGACACCACAAATAGGCGGAGCGGCGGCGACACACACGCCTCAAAAAGCAAAAGGAGACACCATTACATTCATACATAACATACATACGAACACAGTGTACGTCGTACGTACGAAGAAGAAAGTGTGACACGTTTCTGCATTGAGTTGAAGCTGGCTGGCTATGGGCTTCTACTTTTTGCCGCTTGGTCAAATTTCACAGCAGATTTCGGGTGGCTTTGGTTCGCTTAGCTTTTCTTCGAATGAATGAATGAATGAGTGATCGATTTAGTGTTTTCTTTTCTGGCGGCATGACGGAAGGGACGCTTTGATGAATCCCTGGTTAGCTGTAGCTAGCTTCAGCTCCTAGATGCCGCAGGGCCTAATGGCTTCAATTAGCGAGATTTTTGACAGCCTCCTCACAGACTTGTAATATACTTATGTACATATTGTCACGCCTGTGGTAAGGGGTAAAGAAAAGCAAACATCAGTGGGGAAGCTTATTATTAGAAGTCTCCGTGCGCGAGGGGCTAATCTTTCCGATTGGTGTGCGACAGAAATTTGATGCTACCGAGGGAATGAGTGCCAAAAATGTTTTGAGGGTCATGATGGCATTTGGCATTGATTGATTACGTATTATAGTTCTTATACTTTCAGGCGTGTAGTGACTATGTGGTCTGTGGTGAGAGAAACTGATAAAAAACGCAAGAAGGAGCTGTCGCGATGCTTGAGTGCTCGGTGATGATGATGATTTGACTTTTCGGTGTACGCCTTGGTTTATTCGGTATAAAATTTGGAGTAGTTATAATGATTCCGAGCGATTCTGTTTTGCTTTTGAGTGTTTACCGTTGTTCGTAGCATTACCGTATTTACGCAAGCCCCAGGACAAAAAAAGCCCAGGGAAGGGGGGGGGGAGAACCCCCACCCCAGAGGTACATGTGCGTTTATATGGTACTTTTCGTGCAAGTGTCTTATAATTGGTAAAAGTGTTTTGCAAAGAACTTTGCTGCCTTGCTGGGATGCGTTTTCACGCAGGTCAATCTTGTCTTGCTTGATCTCTATACTTGCTTTACATACAGTATTTGCTGCATGACATGTTTGGTGCTGTTCCGTGTACATGGGGCCGCTTCTGGGCTGGTAGTATGGCGTTTCTTCCACGACGGAGCTGCAAACGACTGACGCTGGACGATTGGAGAGCATTGCTGCAGAAAATTGACACCGTTCTGTTTGATGCAGATGGTATGGTGGTGCACTATTCGCCTTGCTCCATAAGAGGAGGTGCCGTTTTCGCCCTCCTCGCCGATTTTTGAGCTGCAGTTATCACACACGCAAAGCATTCCGAAGCCATTACTTTTTGCAATTTTGGTATGTTTTTTTGAAAAAGTAATTGCTTTGCGTGTGTGATAACTGCAGGTCAAAAATCGGCGAGGAGGGCGAAAACGGCACCTCCTTTTATGGAGCAAGGCGAATATGCATTGTTCGTAAATAAGTATAGGCCTACATGTGTACGTGTGAATATATATCCATCCATTCTTTCATGGTCGTGTTCTTGCTAGGGGTCTTATGGAATGGAAACGCCTCAATTGATGGCTCATCTGAAGCCGTAGAAAAGATCGCGGTAAGAGGCCAGATGAGTATCTGTTCGATTTAGTATATAGGCCTACGCATAAATGAATGTTCAGTATGGTATTTGATCGCGAATGTACATGTATACATGTGTGCGTAGACTAGAAGAAAAGTGTGCCTGTTGACCAACAACAGCTCCAAGTCGAGAGTGCAGTACGTCGATAAGTGCCAAAAGCTGGGTTTCACCTCATTTAACAGGGTATTTTCTGCAGTTCCGATGATACACCATGCCCACCCTACGTATGAAGAAGTACTACGTGTATAATACGTACGTACATACGTGCCGACTTTCCGCTTGGCTCTAGGACAATGTAGTGACAACTTCTGCTGTGTTGGCGCGCCACTTGAGCGATCAGCTGAACTTCAAGGGAACGGTGTATATGATCGGTAGTCAGGGTATTGCAGACGAGCTGGATTTAGTCGGAATTCGCCATATCGGAATGGGTGTAAGCAAGCGGAACAAATGTACAAATTGTCGTGTGACACAAAAAATGTATTTAGATTAGCCGCATACATACTTGTACTTTTGTATGTTTTGTAGTTGCATACAATGCAAGAATTCTTGAAGCAACGGAAAATTTATTGCGTAAAATGCCAACGGGCATAGCCATGCATTTTGCAGGAAAAGGCTTCCCCGACTTCGGAAATCTCCGCATTCTCTCAATGAACTGACTATACGTACGTACGTGACTGCGAAGTACCTACCTTATCCCAGCCTGTATATTCCAGCCTGATCATTACGAAGACGCGTTGGCAAGCTCAGCCGAAAAGAGTCAGCTTCATGTTCCATTGGACCCATCGGTAAACGAAGAAGGCCATGATACCGTATTTACCGGTGCATAGCCCCATGGGGGTATGCAAAAATTGAGAGGTCCCATATGGGGGTATGCATAGGGGGGGGGGGGGTTATGCAGGGGGGGGATATGCATGGGACAATTTTTTTGTTTTGTGAGAGGTGCGTAGAGGCATATTTTTTGAGGTCAAAAGCACGTGTTTTAGGGCATAATTGAGGTCAAAACAGGGTTATTCTAGTACAATACATCCTCAGCAAGCTTATAGGCATGGTAGCATGGTGTAGGGAGTAGCCATAGGTAGCTATAGGACCAGCTTGCATAGGTAGGTTAGGTACTGTCCAGTACATGGGGGGGTATGCACCAGGGGGGGGGGAGGGCTACATAGGACAAAATTTATGTTTTGCCAATGGGGGGTTATGCACTGGGGGGGGGGGGGGGGGGATATCTCAGGGGGGAAATACGGTATTCAATTGTTACATAGGTACCTACCTACTGCGTACGTACGTATGGCAATAGTAGTGTATGTAAACTGGTTCTAGGTGCGTAAGGCGAGTTTAGCCATCAGTCCTTGGACCGGCACCTGGTCGTGTGCCTAGGTCCACAGCTGTGGCCGAGGGTAGCGGGTTGGATACCCGCTCGGTCTTCTTTCTTTCCTCCCTTTTCGGGGCCCGGCTATCGCCATACGGAACGCTGTACGTCACGATATTATGAAACATGAAACTCACGAGTTTACCCAGACCAGACTGGTTACGTTGTGTTAAAGGTTGGTGCGGTGGTGGTCGGATTCGACGGTTATTTCTCCTACGTAAAATGCATGAAAGCGGCTTCGTACCTGAAGAAACCTGAGTGTCTATGGATTGCGACAAATGACGACAGCTCTGTGCCGTCTGCTGATCCTGGATTCGTCATTCCCGGTAGGACAAAGACACGCACAACCAATTACGCGGTAAAATATCTGTACATACTATGGGGTAAAACCGGACAGTGGGGCATGTCCTGGCACCTACGTAGCTATTCTTGCTATCCTGCTCGTGACCAAAGCAACTGAGCGGGTATGTATGAATGTATGTATGTATGTATGTATGTATGTATGTATGTATGTATGTATGTATGTATGTATGTGTATGTATGTATCTGTATGTATCTAAGTATGTATGTACGCTATGCAAGGTATGTATCACTGATGTCAGAGTAAAATTTACCGGTACTTTACCCGGGTAAAATGGCCAATTTTGGGCCGGGTAAATTTACTTTACTTTACCCGATGTAATGACTTATCGGGTAAGGTTTACCAGTACCCGGCAGTGTGGAGGCTTACCCGGGTAAAAATGCTGAATGTGCGGGTAAGTATGGCCAACGCTTACCCGATTTACTCGGCACATACTTACTCAGTACTTACCCGGGTAAACGTACTCGAGTAAAGCATGTGCTCTAGGCAGCTCAGCACTCGCGCGCATCTACGAGGTGGAGGGAGAAGGCAACGCACGAAGCGGCACTTCAACGTTCGTTCATTCGCGCATACGTATCTTCTGTCTATGTAATGTACATAGTATGTACATACCACTTATGTATGTACGGTACAGTATGTATGTATGTATGTATGTATGTATGTATGTATGTATGTATGTATGTATGTATGTATGTATGTATGTATGTATGTATGTATGTATGTATGTATGTATGTATGTATGTATGTATGTATCCGTTGATGAAAAACCTGGGAAATTAGTGCAACGGCTCGAATGAAACAGTGACACAGAAAAAAGTACATAGGCCAAACTATTGCTAGCTCTTTAGTACTAAAATAATTTCCTATAATTAATCGATTTTACCCGAGTAAAATGCGTCATATGGCTTTACTTTACCCGATTTGACAGGAGCCGGGTAAATTTACTTTACTTTACCCGGGCTAGGGCATACCCGGGTAATTTACTTTACTTTACCCGTTTTTGCTGAAGACCGAGTTGACATCAGTGGTATGTATATGTACAGAGCCCCAACAAAACTTAGAGCAAGGCTTGGTTGCTCGAAAACTTTGGTATCTGGTTTTACCCCAGTTTACCACACAATGTAGACTACCCACCCACCACTCTTCATGTTATCGAATTTCAAATTCAATGCGCGCACGTAGGCACTGGAACAATGGTGTGCGCAGTGTCAGTAGCTTCGGGTAGACAACCGCTAATTCTGGGCAAACCTTACGCTCCTACGCTGGACTACGTTAGGTCACTGTTCCCTCAACTTAGACCGGAAGCAACTCTTATGATTGGGGACAGGTTTGACTTCTTCAAAAACTTTTAATGGTTCTCGATGGGCAGCTGGCATATTTTTCTGAAATTGAAAATGTGTTTTTTTCTGATTGCTGAATTGAAGGCTGGAAACAGATATAAAATTTGCTAATGACCACGGTCTGGTTTCATTGTTGGTACTCAGTGGAGATGCGACAGTAGAGACGGCGGAAGGTTGGAAGAAAGCTGGGCGAATGGACTTGGTGCCAGATTTCTACATCGAGTCATTGGGAGATCTGTCCAAAGGAGCTGACTACTGACACCTGGAGATGCAATTCATAGAGCAATGAGACGACCATAGCTTACTCTCTTGTCGCTATAAATAAACTATAACAAGCTTGGCAGTAAGTTGTTTGTTCCTCTCCAATCACGTACCACAGAGCTGAAATTTTGTGTGGGAGATCATACCTTATCGTGCAACTGTTACGCCAAATATGAACAAAATCGGAGGTGATGATGTAGTTCAGCACCTTGTCGTTTTGGTGTGGAATTAGCCTGTACTGTGTGTATGTAATGTATTGTCTAGCCTATCACATAGGTTTACACAGAGCACGATCATTCTTTTCGTGACATGTACGGTATTATCCTTGAGTATTATCATTGGTAATACCACCTTTCCTGCTAAACTGAGCCATCATATCGCAACGAGATGAAATACCGTGCCACATCAAATCAACAAGCAATATATGCCACCGCTACTACATGCACATGTCGTGATTTACCGTGAACTCAACCTCCATCGATCATGCTAATTAAATTTGTTTCATGGCAACCGAAAGTTTCAATCCAGAGAGTCGCGGCTATTTTCCTCACTTTTTCAAAAGGCTTCATTTCAATCAAGCCTTTGCCCATTTTCTTAGCGGCGCTGGGATATTTTTGAGGTGCTGCAGCTTTTGTTGATGAGATTCTTGCGCTTCGTTTAATGCAACTTTCAATGGATGGGTTGCCTTACATTCGTCGATGGATCCACCTATAAATAATTCGAAGGCACGAGACAGGAATAGTATCATAAAGGCACAGGCACATGCAGTTACAGGCTACCGCTACATACTTAACTCTTTTTCAATCGGCTGGTCAGAGTGGTCAATCAGTTGCGCAACCGACGCCAACCGACATAGTGTAGGAGTTGCGCAACCGACGCCAACCGTACGGCTACGGCTAAAACTTACGCTAAGCTAGCTTCATGCGCTCAGACGCTAAGCTAGCTTCATGCGCTCAGAATTAAACAGAGTTTCCCTGTGGCTCTGCTGAAGCTACATACAGTACCCACTGTATTTGGCCAAAAGCTTAACCACAGTTTGCATGGGGCACGAAACAGGTAAATACTAAATACAGGGTGTCTCACGTAGACCTACCTAACGACTCAGCCTTATAACTTCCGTACTACAGTAGATATCAAGCTGAAATTTTGTCCCCAGAAACCCAAGAATATACCATACTTTGTGGCAAAATTTGAGCCAGGTAGGTCAAGTAGGGATGAAATTACGAGCTTGCGAAGTTGCGACCACTTTTTTCAACATTTTGAAATCAGTGGTGCCACTATTGACCTCGACAGACCCTTGAACGCTGTTATGGGTGGTAAATCGCCTGTATTTTTGAATCCTTTGTGTTCTGGACTGTGGTAATGTTCAGCCATTGTTGTTTCGCCTTATTTCCTCGTTGGATAAGCTGCTTGACCATGCTGAGCAGAAGGTTCTTATCTCAAAGCCATGCTCAGTGCGGAAAATGATAAAAACAGGGTCCAAAATGTCTAAGCCTGTAATTTCGTTCGCTGTGGGCCTATTTGGTTCAAATTTTGCCACATAGTATGGTATATTCTTGGGTTTCTGGGGACAAAATTTCAGCTTGATATCTACTGTAGTACGGAAGTTATAAGGCTGAGTCGTTGGGTAGGTCTACGTGAGACACCCTGTACATACAGTACCAGTCATAACTTTTGACCCACCCAAAGAAGTGCCAATTTTGACCTGTCCGTGTAAAATAATGCACTGTTTGCAGATTCTGCAAATAATATGTATCAAAAGAAACAACGTAGCGCGAAAGACGATCCATGGCTGCGCAGAAACTACATTTATTTTTCAAGAAATCGAAGCTCTCATATGTTCATAACTTTTGACCCACCATTCGAAAATGTCTGTTGACGAGTCTATATCCTGTAGCTGTACATTTTTTATCTTTTTATCAGAAGTGACAGTAGAAGTGGCTAACATTGCATTGTAGGAATGTCATGCAATGTGGAAGCACTGTGGCTCATAGTCATGGAACTGTAGAGCAAAACCCAACTGAAATGGGTGCAAATTAGTATGTAGAATCAATGCCCGTCGAATCACTGAATCCATAAAAAATCGTGGTGGTCCCACTAGCTATTGAGCTTGTAACACTGCCATAACATGTTACATGCCCTTCGTGATACTATACCACTGATTTGATCTCGAGTTAAACAGCTAATAAGCTGTAAGCTTATAAAAACAGGAATAACAAAGGTGGGTCAAAAGTTATGACTGGTACTGTACATACAAAGCAATCTTCTCCGCAACACTACCTTGCGTCTTTATGTTATGTACATGTTACATACTTTAGTACTTACCTTTCATAGTGATGAAGGTCTCCAGAGTCTTCGCGGTGTTGATCACAGCCGAATACAAGCTGCACAGCTGGGCCATGGGTTTGTGCTGTACCAATGCAGCCATGGCGGACTCAGCTAGTTCATCCGCGAGGTCACGTCTGGTAGCTGTAGCCTTTTTCACGTCGACGTGCTTGGCATCGCAAAGGTTGAACTTTAGCGATAGCCAACAGGCCAGACAGAGAACCAAAACACTGCCAACTATCGCCATTATTGTCACGCTTGGATGTGACAGCGAAATTTCTGCGGTGGGGTTTCCTCTTGGAGGTTGGAGGCGGAAAAGAGTACTGTCTCAGTGTAATCTCAGTGAGAAATTCCGTCGTAATCGAGCTGGGCTGAAGGACCTGCGTCAAACCTGGAACTACTATATACGCGGTTCACTGAGAGAATTCGGAGATTTTCATTGTGTCATGGAGTCTGTCGCGTAAGTTAGGCACAAATTTAGATCAAAATGTCCATGCATTCCACGCAGAAAGTCTTCAGCGACTTGGCAAAATCTCCGCTTTCTCTCGTGCAGTGACAATTATTATATTGACACTGGGATCGAATATCAACAGATATTCGTCATTAGAGAAGAAAAGAAGATTACAGATTGGGTTTAATCTGGAAGAAATGGCTTCTTTCCTAGCGGCGAGCTGTTTATATCTCTAACTATCCGGGGAGATGGAGGTGCTTTGCTGCTAGCGCCAATGCAAGGCAGAGATTTTGCGTTGCGTGCACTGTGTGAAGGTTACGGATACGATATTCCCCAGTGAATTTCGATCCTCGGTTCACATACTGCTGGCAATTCTGTTGGCTGAAAAATAGAATCTTAAAGGCGGGGGGTAACGTTAGGGCTCCAGCTTGAATTTTCAAAAATGCACACCACCATTGAATAGAGAATTTTTTTCTGCCCATATGCGTCATATGTCAAAAAGTTGTAGCTATGACCGTTTTTGAGTAACATAGGGTTTTCGATGTCACTTTCCCATAGCTGTGGACTATTGAAATCCCATAGTTGCGTTTTTGCTCTCTGTCGTGTTGATGGCGCAGTTTATGAACAAGGGGTATGGACAGCTCCAGCTGACCCTGAACTCTGTTTTTCTACCATCTTTCATTCGACTTCAGCATAGGAATGATCATAGTCCTTTCATCATGGTCCACAAGAGCGTGAATATAAACTGCGCAATCACGATGATTGGTAGTAAAACGCAACTATGGGATTTCAATAGTCCACAGCTATGGGAAAGTGACATCGAAAACCCTATGTTACTCAAAAACGGTCATAGCTACAACTTTTTGACATATGACGCATATGGGCAGAAAAAAATTCTCTATTCAATGGTGGTGTGCATTTTTGAAAATTCTAGCTGGAACCCTAACGTTACCCCCCGCCTTTAACTGGATCAACAGCATATACTGTACGTACATACCAAGCCTACCTCACAGTATATCTGATCAGTTATCTGATTATTGATATGAAGTGCATCGTGAGCTGCACCTGCCGTTTATTATTTTGTTACTTTCTTGATATTGGTTGGTTTTTTAACTCATCGCCGAGGCAAGCAATGATAAATGCCACAGCTTTGTGAATTAGCTTGAGCGAAATGGCAATATAATTATCGAGATGTTTTTATCCTTTGCCTCGTTGAAACGAACTCAAGCGAATCGGCAATAAAAAATAAAACCTGTGGGAAATACTCATTCCCTCAGCGGTTTACAAAATCACAAATCGCTCACGCACCTTGCTAGCAAGAGATGGAATTCAATCAAACAGGAATAGAGCGGAGAAAACATTATAAAAGAAAACATTGCTAGAATCACTTCCGCTTTGATTTGCGTAGTACGTAGTAGCTGAGTCTTGATTACATTTCAGTTCCATTCCAATGTCGAGCAAGCAAGACGTAAAGCTATTATGGGAGGACAACGAAACCACAAGTAGACGGTAACACACGACGAAACGGCAAAACCACCCACCCACCTGTTCTGCCATTGGGCCAAATTAACTTTATGAATCATTTTGTTTTTTGTCCCTAGCAAAGCAATGCAGTTTCCTCACTGGCTGTACTACAGCCAGAAATCAAACTGATTGACTGAGTCGAATGGGATTGGGATGCCTTCCTTTATGTAGCCCGCACAGTGTTGGGACGGGGGCGGGGGGAGTTCTCGAATGAGAGATGCATGCTTTACGTACGGTAGGTCACATTCACACACTGACGGCAAGGCAAGTTGCGATCTGCCTGCACGGATAGGAATAATTGAGGTGAAAAAATAAGTTATGGTACGCAAATGGGTCGTGAACCGTTGTTGAAGCAAACAATCATAGAAAGCCAGTCTGCCAGTGAATGAAGAATACAGTAGGTGACGTTAACCGACATCACATTTTACCTCATACCCATTCGGAACGCCTGCTGCCACATGCTTTGTTTATGGTCTAGTCACTCCTATTGGCAAAGCTGTCAACTTACGCGAATGTTTTGATGTGCAAGTGACATGTATTGTACAGGGTGTTTCATAATATACTCGCCGGATGTTTGTGTCTATATCTCCACAACGGTGAGTCTTTTTTAAACGCGGTCTTTTGCGTTGAATTGCCAAGGCTTCAACGTTGATGCAGCCAAAATTTTAGCTTCCTAGGTTGCATTGTCATGGCGCTGTAAGCGGTAAAATTTGCGGCGCCTTTTTTGGCGCAAAACGGAGGCAGGGCAACGGATTTGCATTTTCGCTTTTTTCTCGCTCTTTCAAGTCTGTTCACCATTCCACGCTAACTTTTATGCATTTTTGAGCAGTCTTGTCGAAGATAGACTTCAGTTTGATCACCATGGCATCAGCGTCCCAAGGAAAAGCTTGGATGACCGAATTTTGGCTGTAACACTGTTTGCTAAGTTCGAATCTGCAAGAGAAGTGGCATGGAGGTGGAAAAACTCTACCGAAACTTGTGCTCCAGATAAAAACTGGGGAGGGGAACACTGCGGAAGGAAAACTAAGGAAAGAACTGGGTTGGGTAAACTGGGGAGAGAAAAACCGGAGCCGATCTGTACCTGGCCGCCTGCAAAAATGTGTGAAAATTGACGCTTTGCAAATCGAGCTGTTTGAGCCGCTTCCTGTTGGCCTAGGAAGCTAAAATTTTGGCTGCGTCAACGTTGAAGCCTTGGCTATTCAACGCAAAAAACCGCATTCGAATGTGACACTCTGGTGGGGAGATATAGACACAAACATCCGGCGAGTATATTATGAAACACCCTGTACATGTGTAGTGACGTACCATTAACCTAACGTGCACATGCATGTATGTTGTTCATTCAAAGCATCAAGCACACAGCAGCAGCAGCAGGCAATCATACAAACACTACACGTGCATACGTATTTCCGCGCGCTTGCGTGATCTAACCAGTCGCTGTTACGTACACCCCATGATGTACGTTCGTACATTAGATAGTAGTACCTGAGCAATATTCATCAGTCAACATGAAACATGAATGCAAAAGATTACACATTGCAATGTGAGTGTTCCATGTGCCTGCGCCTCTGATGTACCTATACGTACATGCTCGTAAGCTATATATCGATGCTTGCGGCTTGGTTAGGCTAAAGCTTATTTTAGTACGCCTGTCATGAACGCGTAG
Source organism: Epsilonema sp. ZAB3_2 (assembly GCA_030247985.1). Lineage (NCBI taxonomy): Eukaryota > Metazoa > Nematoda > Chromadorea > Desmodorida > Epsilonematidae > Epsilonema > Epsilonema sp. ZAB3_2. The sequence continues at coordinate 38,848 of JASAMW010007759.1, forward strand.
GTTGCGCTACTGCACCTATTGCGTGAGTGGTATTAGCTGCTACTTATATGGCTTATTTTTTTCGTGATCGCGAAAACAATTATGCTACTTCCGCGGTGTAATCGGAAGGACGGATTACGTTGGTGTCGTCATCTGATGCCTGTGTAGGAAATTACGTTGTACGTAATCACCCTGTACGTACCTTGTACAGTACGTACGTTATGTACCGTACATACCTGTACTCTCTGTTGTCTGTTCGCCCATCACTGCCTTGCTAGCTTTTGTTGACGGATCTTGTGAAAGCTCCCAAGTCAGAAAATCGGCCCATGTTTTTATCCGTACCTACCTCGCCTCCACCCCCACTGCAATAATCCTTTTCCATCCCGTGATTGAATGGCTGCAAAGTTTTTGAGATTCGCAAAGATTACGGTATTAAGGCCTCCAACGAGATGAATGCACAATCTTCTACTTCCGGCGGCGGTTTTCTTCTGCTGAAATCGTCGGCTTTGTGGCGTGAGCGCTTCCTCCAACAAGCTTCAACTGCTGCAGCCATGCTCAAGAATAGTAGTACCAGTACTACTACTCCTACTATTAACGGTAAGGAAAGCTATATTCGTTCATTCATAAAAATTTGGCTGTAAAAAGTTGATGGTGTGTGTGGGCGCAATGTTTGCACTAAATCAAATAACGCTGGGCGGAGTAATTTGGTACCCTGCCCACACAGTGTTTATTCGGGGTGTGCCGTAAAGATGAATGAGTTGCACTCTACTACTGACCTCCCTCCTAACGTAATCTTAGGTGATATCCCTGCACTGGCCCTGCGTTACGGCATACGCTATTTACAGCCGGCTGGTCTGGTTGAGTAGTGAGTCACGGTTTGTTAATAAGATCTTCGAGGCCGGAACGCGAGGGTAATGTTTGTCTTGTGTGATGAGTCAGCGTCAGCCAGCGATCGCCGCAAATGCCAAACTTTGTGTCTGCAATGCAATCTGCATTGGCCTCTCTTCTCCTTCGTTTCCTCATCACATCGCTGTGATGTGAAGTACGGATGGAAATCTCCGGCCTATCGCAATCAATTGGTGGATGGCGTGTGTTTTGTTTATACGTAGGGTATAGATACCGATAGACATACCGTAACATGCGCCGTAACAAACAGCAAAAAATTCGTGTGGTCTTCCACTGGTTCAGTCGCTCAAGTTTCTAAACCAAAAGTAGAAAGGTACATACGGAGAGGAGAAACAACACAAGCAACAATTTTCACGAGGTTTCATGCAGTCAGATCCGGTTTTTTTACGCCGAATCCGCGATCGCCATGTTCACAGGCGATATACGTAGGTACGTACCCTATTGGTTGTTTTGAAAAGAGCGCAGCCAAGGAGAGGAACAACTTACAGCCCATGCATACGCATACGCGCAGGCATGACGACGCGGCGTGGCCAAAGATAAAAACTTTTCGCACACAAAGATGCGCACACAATCGTCATGTGTATGTCCCAGGGCAGGAAACGACAATGCTACATACGTAACGCACAGACCACGTGCATATCCACGAACGTACAGAATCCTAAGTGATGCGATACGTACGTACTTAACGTCGTACATACGCCAAGAATCAGCTAGAGAAGTGCTCGACGAATACTCCGGCGTTTAGCCGATCATCTTTCTTGCAGTCTGTCACATGCTTCTCATCTCACCAGCGTCGTTTTGCGTCACGATACGTATTATAGGCTTCGCTTCACAGTCCGTCCATTATCTTCTGTCCTTACGCTTGCATTACGATCATGCGTACGCTAGCTGCCAATAAAAGCAAGTGCACCCCTACATACTGTACAGTTTGGATCAAGCGTCAAGCTTCATTTTTTATGCCCCTTTTGTCGTATCGTATTTTCGCACGTTCGCTTTTGATGATTGCTTCCTTCAGCTTTGCTGCACTCACTCGGCGTTTGACGTCGCGTACGTCAGTGTAAAAAGCATCAGGATGATTGGGAAGCAGTGGCGTAAAAGCCAAGCGTATCTCGTTTCCGGCGGCTCCGTACGTTCACGTAGTACCTAACCTACGCAAACGCACACGACGAGAAATTGTCGCTACCAGCTATTGTATGTACGCTATTACTCTTATCTCCGCCCTTTCTCCTTCTTCTTTCTCTCTGCAGGCAGGCAGCACAAAGTTGCGCCACCCTGTGTAGGTATGGTACCGTGGGGTAAACCCGGACACCTAAACTTTTCTGAACTTGTCTTGCCGCTTCAGCAAAATGATGAACTTGGTAGCTTTGAAAGAGGAGAGTTCAAGGAATCGATTGGTAGAATTACTTGTCTCATTACATGGTTGCTTAGATATACTAGGTGGCCGGGTTTACCACCGTGTCCGAGTTTACCCCACAGTACCCTACGTACGTACAGTAAATACGTACAGTACATACGTGTGTCGCCTTGGGTCGTCGCTGTCGCTGCCGTTTCTCTGTTGTTTGTCACTTTTCTCCCTTCGCCTGCCCTGCCTTTACGATTTGCGTAAGCGCCCACGCTGACGTCAACGCCGCGCGGCGCTGCGCGTACGAATCTACGTACATACGTGCGTACGTACTGTACGTAGTATGTATGCATGTACAAATATATACGTACTGTACGTACGTACATACTGCGGCACTGGATGATATGCTGCCTCTTATCGATCGTGAGTCAGCAGCAGGCTGGTTCATTCATAAATTCCTTCTCTCCAGCCTGCTGAACCATTGAGGTGCGTACATACATATTTGCGGAGGCGTTTTGTGTGTGTAGTGAGTGAGTAGTATTCACAGTACATACTATGGTATAGTCAGGGGCAGCAGTCTCACTGCCTCCGCACTTCGCCTTCTTCTTCTAGTGTATCTCTCGCCCACGCTCTCTTGCCAGTCGAGTACAACCGGCTCTTTTCGTACCTACGCCACTACGACAACGGGACTACATACGACTTTTCCGCCCAAGGAAACAGACTTCAACTTCATACTAGCACAAACGTGGGCAGACTTGTACGGGACGGAACGGTGCGCGACAACTTGCTTGCCGTTGTGTCGTGCTATATCCATTCGTCTACGTTAAAGACCGTCGACGATTATCACTCGTCTGTGTGTAGGCGTTTACACGCAGCTCCTTGTTTCTTTGCCGCCCGCCCAATTTTCCGCTTCTCTTTGTCTCTTCGGACACGATCGGAATTCGGTCTGGGCTTTCGGTGCTTTGAGCCCAGTATACTACCGTACTCCAGCTGATCGTACACTTTTGTGCCGAACGGTGCTGTACGACCAGAGGGTGAGTTGATCGATTTAAACGGGCGTCATTATTTGTTTTCTTGTTTACTACGCCGCCCTCTGCCGTCTCTTGGCTTCTATCTTTCTCCGGACATTATCCGTATTAGAAGCCGTAAAGCTTCATCTGGCAAGGATTTTGCTACCCGCGTACGTACTGTTTACTGTACGTGGCCTACTATTGTCATCAGCGTCATCTAGCCGTGCAGCTTTTGAAGAGCTTCTTCCTCCTTTCTTCTTTCTTTACTCTAGCCAACCCTCCTTCAGCAGCCATTGCATAATTCCGAGTGAGGGAGGAAGACTTTCATCTGCCCCGCGCCTGTGTGTGTGTGTGTGTCGTCTGTGATTTGATTGTCACTTGGACGCAATCTTCTTTACAAACGGTGTGTACTACGATACGAGTAGGCACCCACGCCGATTTGCCTACGCAAGACACGTCGTACATCTTCTAGTTGCCAGCGACTCTCTCTTCACCCAGGCAGGCCACCCACCTTGAGAAGAAAGATTAGCCGCGCGCAGCCGTATGCGCAGCGCTACAGCCACCCTCTCTTGATTTCGCACTCGTTTGTCCTCTTTGATATTTCGCCGCCATCCTCAATCATCCATCGGTCGTAATGGTGTTGAGCACTCTGATTATGGACACTCCGAATACTGGCAGGGTACCCCATATCACTCGCTCACCCCCCAGCCCCACGCCTCCCTCCGCTTTAGAGCCCGTAGCGCCCGCACCGCCATCAACTACCGGACTGTCCACAGGGGGCAACGGGGACGGGAACGGATCTTCCGGGGCGCGCCCTGAATCCACCAACACCATCAACAAGCAGCAGCAGCAGTCAGCTGCGGACTTGAGCTTCGAGGACTTTAAGCAACTGCAGACCCCGGGCATCCCGGGCCTCACGCCCACCGGCATCACTGGAAAACCTTCAAGCAGCAGCGACGACAGTCTCAATACGCCTACCAACCTCAACACGCCCAGCGTGGCTGTGAGCGGTCCGGCGCAGCCGCAGACGTTCAATTTTCCGGAAAGTCAACTGGAACAGGCTCCACCACCCAGCTACCTCACTGGTAAGCTGAAAAAACTTTCTATCGGCTTTTATTTGTGGGATTGGGCCCTTTGCATTCACCTTGTATACATGGTACCTACAGTACTACAGTATTTGCTATGCAAGCAAGTACAATAATTTGATGGGTTAGCCGACCCACAAAAGAGAAGCGCTTGAATTACAAAATTAGCTTAGGGAACGCTGTTTTTGTGCGTTAGCCAGTATAGAATAAAATATTCGATTAGGCTTTTGCGCTATGCGTAAAGCAAGCATGAGCGTCAGTATGTGTAATTTGTATGCCGGGCGCATGATTCTTTTGGTGCATGCACCGACAAGGATATTTGCGTCTGTTTCTGTTTGTTCGAGCAGCTTATATGTATCTGTCTTGTCGTGTGTGTATGTATATATTTTCGTTTGTACACATAGGAGAAGGAGGGGGCGCCATCGACCTACGCAAAATTTGCGAACCAGCTCTTACTCGCTGTATGTATGGTTGTCAGTTACACAACGCGGTGCGGACGGAAAAAAAACGGCGCTGAAACAATTTCTATGATCCATCAACGTCGTCATTGGTTCCCCGTTGCTTTTGTACGGGAATTTTACTGGTGCTTTTGAAGTACGTACATGACTACGTATATCTCATTTCCGGAGCTTATGTAATTGATCAGCTTACGCTTTTTTGCTTGTATACTGTAGCGGTGCCTTCCGTTTATGACCCCAGCTGTTAAACTTGATTATGTAATTGTTAGTGGAAAGCTACAGCTGACTGCAGGGGTCGTATAGTGTGGTGCTCTTTTATGTACGTACGCATACGTAGGCTGTAGTAGTACACTGTTTGGCGTCGTATGTAATGTGCACAACGCACACATATGTATATAATGTTGTGTTCGCAATAAAATAGACTTGCGTAGGCTTCGACAAGAAATGCGTAGGCAAAAGCCGGCTATAAACTGAACTCACCCTTTTGCATTGCTGGGGAATTGGGATTTTATCTTCAACAGGAAAATCGATGCTTCTGCACAATGTACCGTATCGTGTGAACCGTACCCGTTTTTAAATGTGTTCAATGCAAGATACGTACAGTACGTGTCCATCGTCAGGTGCATAGGTGTACGTACATTCATATATGCGCATACGTTGGGATAAAGCATGTTGGGGTATTGTACGTACGTGACGGGGGGGGGGGGAGAGAAAGCATTTATTGTTGATATCGAGGACTGTGACGTTGATGAGAGTTGCACAAAATCGTGTAGATACGAGCAAATTGTTTGTCGGATTGGATAGGATTATGAAGTCACGTTCGAGGCCTTTAAAGTGTACATGCATGAACTCGATGCGAACCGAACTCCAACTTTTCCGAACTCCATGCATGAATTGTCAAATCAAGGTTACGTCATAAATTGCTAATGCCGAATATGCATTTGTCGCAAACAAAATTTCGGCTGTACTTACCATAGTACATACATACTGATTAGTTCGTGATAATAACATGCTAACATCAGGGTGTGCCATCGGCTGAAGGAGATTAGATCAGCGAGAATAAATAACAGGTCAGGGGAACAATATGTTTTTCTTACCGGTATCCGGTGGGCGAAAAAACTGGCTGTTTTCTTCGTGACGTGGCTAATGCGCTAATTACCGTTACGATTAGCATAAAACAATACAACCTTATGTGGCTAATAGGGCAGCTGCTAAAGCTGTTTATTACGTTGCTCGCCGTGTTAACCGGGAATTTTGCAATTACAGGCAGCAGAGTCACACCTACACGCCGGAACAACACCGGGGCAATAAACAAAGGTCTTATTATCCGGCAAGGATTATTGA
>JASAMW010007761.1:0-26184 GCA_030247985.1 Epsilonema sp. ZAB3_2
TCTGAATGGGAGCTGGCCGTTGGTATTCATGATAGTACAGTACGTGCAAGATGTTGAGCACTATTTTCAGGGTCGAAGCCAGATGCTTTTTGCAGTACGACGAGCAACTGATGAAAAATTTATTGACGACGTACGTACATAAATTCCGACGTTTCGACCAAAACGGAACGTTGGTCTTCGTCAGGGATAAAATACCCAGCTGCAACAGAATAAAAAGGTAAACACAAATACAGAAACATATGTCTTCATTGCAAGATATAAAGCTAACGACAAAATAAAGCAAATGACTCTATTGCAGATGACTGGATCAAAGCGAGCAGCTGCCGCGTATCAGCTGATCTGGGATGCGAAGGACAGCTCGACAACTGCGCAGTTCTGTTGTAAGTGCACTGAATTATTTGACACCAGAGGAGTGGCGCTGGTTTTTTACGAACAGGCGAATGAAGGCTGGATGAATGTCACATTCATCTCTCTTGTTCATCGAGTGCTTATTGGTTTTGATGTGTAGTGACTCCATCGCAAGGCGGCGAAGCCAATATTGTTCTGAGTCCAAAACCCGGGTGTGATTGAAATCTATTGCATGTCCGGTTGTCTGATGATGATGGGCGACAGCTGCCACCTGTGCACTATTGTCAGGCAATGGTCGGTTGAGGCTCCTCTGGTGTTCAGTGATTCGAGAGGAAAGGTAACGGCCGGTCTGACCAATGTACACCTTATTGCAATCTGAGCATGGTATACTGTAGATGACGTTACGTCGTTGCATGGGGTCATGGGGTGGGGAGTTTTTCATGAGTTGGGCACCGAGAGTTGTTCCTTTGCTGGAGACTACCTGAACGTTGAAATGGCGGAGGAATCTGGATATGAGGGGTGTAAGTCGAGGTATGTATGGCAAGCTAATCCTTTTGCCCTGCGGTGGTTGGGGCCGGGGCCCTATGGGGCGTTTCAAAGCCTTGTGAATTGTAGCTGTTGGGTAGTGGTTGGAGTGGAAGATGGCCTTAAGTCGTGTTTCTTCTGTTGCAGGGTCGGTACACAGCTTCAGTGCACGGTGATGCAGACTGGAGATGAGTCCGAGTTTTTGTTGAGGTGGTTGACAGGACAGCCAATGGATAAGCCTACTGGAGTGGGTTGGTTTTCGGTAAATGTCCACTATTATATTCTGACTATTGTCCATAGTTTTTGTGAGCAGGCAGTCCAGGAAAGGAAGGGAGTTGTCTTTTTCTAGCTCCATGGTGAATTTGATTTGGCGGTCCGGGTCCTGAATATTCATGAAGTCCAGCAAATCTTGCGGTTGGCTGGATGTGGATTCTATTAGAAGGAAAATGTCATCAATGTACCGGAGCCAGATGATTGGAGGGTTCACATCAAAACCAATAAGCACTCGATGAACAAGAGAGATGAATGTGACATTCATCCAGCCTTCATTCGCCTGTTCGTAAAAAACCAGCGCCACTCCTCTGGTGTCAAATAATTCAGTGCACTTACAACAGAACTGCGCAGTTGTCGAGCTGTCCTTCGCATCCCAGATCAGCTGATACGCGGCAGCTGCTCGCTTTGATCCAGTCATCTGCAATAGAGTCATTTGCTTTATTTTGTCGTTAGCTTTATATCTTGCAATGAAGACATATGTTTCTGTATTTGTGTTTACCTTTTTATTCTGTTGCAGCTGGGTATTTTATCCCTGACGAAGACCAACGTTCCGTTTTGGTCGAAACGTCGGAATTTATGTACGTACGTCGTCAATAAATTTTTCATCAGTTGCTCGTCGTACTGCAAAAAGCATCTGGCTTCGATCCTGAAAATAGTGCTCAACATCTTGCACGTACTGTACTATCATGAGAAGAATGTCTTCTCGCTTCATTCATTATTCTTCCACATACGTACATTAGCGTACAAAAATGATTATTTACACACTGTAGTTTTGTTGTAAAGAGTAGTTGCTCTTTCCTGTATGACCAACTGGGACCATTGTATTTTAGTTTGACAGACTACCTCAAAGTTTCATCCGTCACAGGAAAGTTTGTGGATCTTACCCGGCTGGCGTTGGGCTTTTGTAATCCCGAAGCGGGAAGCACTGAACTTTTGCTGAATGGGCAGGTCTGGCCTGAACTTGACAATTCTTATCAAACGGCCGGCGTCACCAAACTTGAATTAACAAATGGACATGACCTGCCATCTGAATTTGAGATTTTCTTTGGGTTGAGTGCCCTGGAATGTCGACAATCGATACCGTCATCGAGTAATAAATAAAATAAATATAAATAAGTAGGCTAAATAAATATAAATAAATAAATAAATAAATAAATAAATACCTAGCATACAAGTACTGGCAAGCAAAAATAAATAAATAATAGAAACAAATAAAATAAATTTTAAAAAATTGATTTTATGTTTTAGCCTGCTTTTTCGATGCTACCAAACTTCTTTCGTCAAACTTAGCAAAAATTAATGCCGCTTCTTCTGATGGAAGATCGGGATTTCCACTGAATGCCAGCTTTTCATTTCGCACAAATCAGGAAAATGGAACCTTGGCCACATTGGAGTTTGAAGATTCTGGAGACAATTTGGAGCTGTTCCTTCTTCATGGTAACGCCGTCAGAAACTTTCTAATTCTTCATACAGTAACCTACTGTAGATAATAAATAATTTTAAGGTTACTTTTTGCGCCTTGGAAATACAACCGTCATGACTGCACCTTCGCTTAGCGACGACTATTGGCATTCAATCGCGATTGGTCAGAGCTCTGATCAGAGTTACAGGCTATCAGTTTTGATCGATGGCAGCACTGTAGCGAGAGCTGCGCAGTGTCGGCGTGGCGTGGTGTCGTGTCGTGCTAGTGGGCCCGAAGCCCTAGCCGGCCCCCGGTTAGGGGGCGGCCGTTGCGAGCGTACACGTATGTAGACTCACGAGGACCGACTGTCTTTCTTTCGTTTCCTCTTATTGTATGCTATACACTCTGAGAATTGTACAAGTTTGCACACTACATCCGCCTGACGCAGAGGCGCAATCACTTTAAACTAGGTGTCGCTGAGAAGACACATCCATCTACATATTTGCCTGATCAGAGGCACAACGGCCTTGATGATACGATTGTGTACATACTATACTTGCACAGTACATTCGTGTGTAAATGCAGTCTGTCCACTAATTCTGCCCTTTGGCAATAACTTATCTGGCCCAGATTAGACTGTCTCACACACTGGGCGTAGGTATGTAGCACATACAGTATATAGGGCGAGTGTATGTACATGCATTACAGTAGATCATGTAGGTACATACTCTAATGCTATATCGGCCCCATCTTTGTCTCATGGCAGAGACTGCGCTTCGTTCGAGGTCGTCTGAATATGTCTGACGTCTTCGTATGGAAGACTGTATCGGCCTATCCCATTACTACGGCTTCGCATTTCGCGACAAGCACCTCGTTTCAAGTCTTTCCGCAAGCAAAAGTGACCCAGTTGACGTTTGGGAGCAAAGAAATAAAGGCTAGGTAAGAAAAATGCGTTCTCCATCATGTAAAGTGGAGAATTTGGTCAATGATCTCGAAATATTTTCCCCTAAATCACCGCCTAATTTTTGCACCATGTGGCTATAGACGAATCGTTAGAGTACCGCTATTTATAAAAATTTTTTAGCCCGGGAGAGTGGATTTACATTGCCGCTGCCTATTCTTATGACGAGCTAATATGTCCGGAACCAGAACCGGAGCTTACATCCACCAATTTTTTGGCACCATCCATCAACACCTGCTTGCTTCCCGCTGCGGTGTTTGGATTGCACGCGTGTGAAAATTTCGACCACAAATGGACATCTGCTGCCTCGCTGCGAAATGAGCTCCTGCAAATTGAGCAAGCTGAACTGTTCGAAACAGGGATTGCGATGACTTTCAAGACCTATCAGGTACGTACGTAAGGGTAGCCTGGGGTAATTCGGACAGAGAAGCAAGCACAGTTACAGTAGTTATGTACGCAACTTGTCCCAAATTTACCCGAATTTACCCAAACTTACGTTCACTACGATATTTTTGAAAGTTAGTGTTTCGAACGTGTTCGACTTTTTTCTCAGTCCAAAATTACCCCCACCATATCGTTACGTTACGGTACGTTGTGTCGCGCGTGCATAATGCTGTAGTATTTTCTTATTCTAGAAAAATGGGAAGCTGATTTTTGCCGTTGACAAACGGTCTCGAAATGCAGCAGCTCCGGGCTACAGGTTTATGGCTGCCTTTCTGGAACAGGGGTGGCTTCGCTTTTACTACTGCGATCGACGAAGCAACCCTTTCGGAAATTGCTTCACCTGTGGAATTCATCATCCAAGTATGTATGTACAATGCGCGACACGTGCAAAGCAAAGGTCGAAATCCGTGCGTTTGTGGTTAAATAAAACTTCTGTTTAAGATTTCACCTCAAACGAAGATGTGCTGCTTGGAGTGGTTCTTGGTGGTCATAATTACCTAGTTGCCGGAGGGAAAATTTGCATTGCACAAGAGCCGACAGGTAAAACCCACACACAATAGTAAAGACAATGAAAGGCGCAATGCCGCAATACTGGACGCCAAAATTTGTGTGTCAAACAAAACGTCACGTCCTCTAATTTTGTGGCCAATGCAACGGATCGGACATGGTCATCGCTTCAAATGACCTGACCTCTTTTCAGTCGCCTTCAATGGGCTCCAATTTACTCAAGAACTAGGCGATGACAGCAAAGAAGAGGCAGCTCTGTTGGCCTTTGGCAATTTGCCAGCTTCTCTGCGCCGCATTATCACCCGATCTGGCAACTTCGAATTCGACGATCTACCCCCTGATATGATTGGATGCTTCTGCTCTTCCTTTCTGATTGGACATCAGCGAAAACTGCTATCAAATGAGGATAAAGGTGCAATACGTAAATGTGATGGATTCTTCGTTAATAAATACGTACAAAGGGTGACGTGACGTGCATACCTACTGTTATATTTGGGGTAATTTGGACCTGGATGCAAGCAAGCAGATAAGACCAAGCCATAGTTGTAATAGTGGTGGTCCGACTATCCCTTTTTCCCAATGTCTTGCGCAAGTAATGTTTACGAACGTAATGTTGGACGTAATTCATCACGTACGTATTAAGATTAAGTGTCTGTCTGTACGTAACATACCTATCGAGGCATGAGGCCACAAATATGCATTTTGCTATTTTGTAGATTGCGGTTCTTGTCCAAACAGTTGCAGTTCGCTGGAAGCTGTTTGTCGAAGTGACAGCAGCGACAAGAATTTTTGCGACTGCAGCACAAGAAGTTTCGCTCCGTCGGCTCAAAATGGCTCTAGTTGCAGCAGTTGGGGTAAATCTACACATGAATGTGCTGCATAAAGTGTGATGCTCATTTACATTTGTAGAGTATTATTTTTTCGTCTACATGTGTTGTAGATTATTTTCTGCCGCTGCAGTCCACTTCTTCCAGGCTGCTAGAATTGAACGAATTCTGGAATCGCAAAAGTGGGCCTTCCTTCTGCGAAAATTGTAGACTGTTGAAAAGGTTGTGGATGACATTTCGCCTTGATGATACTGCTGCACTGGTGGAAAAGGTCCATAATTTCTGCGTTCATTTTGCAATGCAGAGTTTACCTTGGAGGTAAGAAATAATCAACATTTCATTTTTGGTACATAGTTTCTACATGGATCAACTGTACATGAGGATCGCAAAAAGACTATTTTTCTTTACCTTGTTCAAGAGTGGCCAATTACTCATTTTGCGTCACCTCATTTGCGCTGGAGCTAACTGCGAGTATCACGAATAAAGCCGTGGAACAAGAAAGAAAGAGCCATTGTACGACGTGTAAGAAACGCAGGTGCAGTGCAGTTAGTTGAAAGCCATGAGCTACAACAACAGAACAAACTTTTCTTTCAGCTTTTCCGCTATTCTTCCATGATCAACGTTATCACATTTTTCAAATGGACCTGTTGCAGTATGACATGCTAGCGGCAACGTATCGAGTTCAGGTTTGTAGGTAGTAATGTACTACAGTACAGTAGGGTAGTCCTTGCATTACACACACGCATGATAGTAGATTTGTTGTCTTGGGATACGGTTACTTGGTTGCTGGAAATTTGGTCGCGGTCACTTCGTTACGGGTTTTTCGTTGAGAATTTTTTTGCGGAAATTTTTGTTGCAGCCGTCCTCTGGTCATTTCGTCGTGAGAACTTTCGTTGCCAGTCTTTTCGTTGCTGGTCATTTCGTTGCCGGTCTTGATTTGGTCAGTTGGTAGGGAGTACTTTCATTGCCATTCACTTAGTTGCAGGCTTAGGCATAGGCTTGGGACTTGGGCTCAGGCTTAGGGTTAGGACTTGGGCTTAGGCTTAGGCTTAGAACTTGGGCTTAGGCTTAGGCTTAGGCTTAGGCTTAGGCTTAGGCTTAGGCTTAGGCTTAGGCTTAGGCTTAGGGCTTGGGCTTAGGGTACATAGAGTGCGCACTGATTTTGTAAAATCTCGCAACAAAGTAAATGACCAGCAACGAAAGTTCTCACGACCATGTGACCAATTCTGGACTGGCAACGAAATGACCCGCAACAATATGAATGGCAACAAAACTTCTCACGACGAAATGATCAGAGGACCGCTGCAACGAAAAGTCCGCAACGAAAAAGATCGCAACGAAAGTACTCACGACGAAGTGACCGCGGCAACGAAAAGTCCGCAACCAAGAAAACGGCAACGAAGTGACCGCAAACCGTTGTCTTTTCTTCTTGCGCTTACATGTATTTTCTCTTCATTTTCAGTTAGACACTCACAAGATCGAGTGGTCATTCAGCAAGGACAGTCACTGGCTGATAAATGGAGATGTGCAAATTGAAAGAAAGCTTCAGGGATCTCATAGCAGCGGCTGCATTTCCGGTAATGGTAAAATCTCAGGGCTTTTGCAAACATAGTACACCGTACTGTACATACTGTAAGCAGGTACCACAAGCCAAGTCAATAAAATGCCAGCAATCTTGCTAAATCGCACACTTCAGCTTTGGTGCTCCAATTCACCGAAGATTTCGCAACGAGAGGTCGTCACGAATCAGCGAGACTCGGCGAAATCTCAGTCCTGAAGTTGCTGCAAGAGCGCTATCCCACAGAGTTCAGCTCCTCTGCCGTAAGGGGGCAGTGCGGTCGCCTAGACCCAACCGTGCTGCAATCGCCGTTGGCAACGGAGACTGGAGAAATCCTTGGGCATCCACCGTCACTGGATGGATCAAGTCAAGGAGGTGCCAACAGAAGAAAAGGTACAAGATGGCACAGGTGGTACGTAGGTAGGCACGTAACAGTAACTACTGTAAACTACATACTGAATGCACCACAACGTATACAGCCTATGCAATACCACTAACGCTTGGCGACCCGAGCTCGAATAGAGCATAAGCCAAAAAGGCCTATAGGCCTAAGTCTAAGCCTGAGCCCATCCAAATCTAAGCCTTAGCCTAACCCTCTATGTCCAAGCACTAGTCCATCCAAGCCCAAGCTCAAGCCTAAAGCTACCGACGAAGATGCACGTAAACAGAATTGCTTTATGTTCAAGGATTTGAAAACTCAGCGCTGCCACTCTTCCTGCTCGGTGTTCTTCTGTCACTTTTGATCGTCTCTATCGTTCTAATTTGTCTGCTACACCAAAGAAAGCGTCGTGGAAGGCAAAAAAACGCAGGTACATAAAAAATGAAAGAGTGTGTGTGTATCATGTAGGCCTACCCTACATACCTATGTAAATAAGTTACTGCTAATGCCCTAATGATGCAACCAACGCAACACTCAGTAATGAAGTCCCGCTACATCTACGTACCGACACAGTCGTGAATATCACAGTACCTATGTATTTTTCTCACCCTATTTTTCAGTTCAAAAGGCCAGATCCGAATCAATTTCTGGCATCTCCGCAGACGGGGTAACAGAATCGAAGTCGCATTCTCTGCTTAAAAACCCAATGATTGAGGCGATGACAACAACGGGGACAGGTAGACAAGACACTGTAATACTTCGTGCACAACCCGCGTGCGTGTTCTTCTAGAACCCCGTTTGCGTGTACCTATTGTATGTTATGTATCTAGACGTCAGGTTACCGATCGCAAGGGTTGAGAAAGAAAAGCTGCACTGGATGCCGAGTGTTTGTCGAGCAGACAGTGTAAGAGTTTGACCCTGTAAGCTCAGCATCATTTTTCCAATTTTTCTTACAGTTTACAATGTTTAATGCTGTACATACGTAACGCCGCTTTTATAGCCCTATACAGGGTACTGAGGTAAACCCGGCCATGGGAAAAATCCGGCCACCTAATCTTCAGGGCTGCATACGTATTTAAACGACAAATACCGATTGAGACAAGTCTGATATCACTCGATTCCTCGAACTGTCCTCTTTCAAATGAGCTATTTGGTTCATCTAGCTATTTGGTTTTGGTTCATTTGCTGAAACAGAAAGCTCAAAAAGCTCAAGTGGCGGGGTTTACCCATAAGTACCCTACGCCTACAGTACTGCAAAGCTTGTTTAAAACTTCTATAGACTTCGAGAGAGGAAACTTCGACTTCGACTTTTGCTCAACTTCAAAGCCAAAGCTCCATCTTGCCCGGGACCCGTAATCCTGATTCCTTCCGCTCAACAAGTAATGTGGATGGGACGAAGCCTTCAGTGGTCGTAACAATCAATCGTTTGAGCGAATTTTTTCCAAGTGATGACGAATAAAAAGCCTTATTGCTTACCCTGAGTGGAGTGATCAATAACGATACTGTAACTTCGACATTATATTTATTATTTTTATGCGTTTATCATTACTATTATCCCTTTATTTCGTCTGGCACTTCTATAGAAGTGTAGATGGAACTCGCCATTTTATCTACCAAAGGGACACACCATAATTTTTTTTCAATTAGGTAGACCGTCTACATACCTTTTCTACACAATTTTTTCAAGATCTACATAAAAAAAAATACGCAATCACAAATCAATTGCGTCTACAAAATGGCTCGATCTACATACTGAAATCTACTCAATCAACGAAATTTTTTTTCTACACAATCAATGGAAAAACGTGCACACAAGCATCTACAAACCTTTACTTTAGCGTATTACTTGTGTATACATCTTTGTATGCATATTTCAACGCTGGAAGGACCAGTCGGCAACCATGTATTAACCGTGCAATAAACCATGGAGCAACCGTCCACAGTACCTAGAGAAGTGTCACACATCGTTTGTGGTGTGAATCTTGTCTGTATTAATTATTTCTCGTGCACTCTGTACTGTACTATATTGTAATACTGTACAGTACTATATTGTAATACTGTATTGTAATGTAATGTATTGTATTGTATTGTACTGTACTGTATTGTAATGTATTGTAATCAGCACTAGCAAATTCATCAAAATGACTGTTTCTTTCAAATGGTCTCATCAAGCAGCAAACTGACCACAGATAAACATACAGTACTGCCACTACAGTATGTATCTGGCTCTATCACTGGATCTGACATCCATCTTCCTGTTCTCTACCCTGCTCTTCAGCGTGGTCAGCTTCCTTCCCACCCCATGCTCTTCAGCTGCAGCTGCACCATCTAGATCGAGCTTTCTGCAGCACTTCTTCTTCTCCAGCTCCTTGGCTTCACTGCCACATCCTTCTTCCATTTCTTCCACATGCTTCTCAGCTTCAGCTCCAAAATCGAGCTCTCTGCATGTAGTATGCAGAACTGTATGTACTGTAGTGTGGTTGCCGACTGGTCCTTCCAGCGTTGAAATATGCATACAAACATGTATACACAAGTAATACGCTAAAGTAAAGGTTTGTAGATGCTTGTGTGCACATTTTTCCATTGATTGTGTAGAACAGAAATTTCGTTGATTGCGTAGATTTCAGTATGTAGTATAGTTTATGTACAGTGTATGAGCTGTATGTGTATGTACTGTATGTAGGATGTATGTAGTATGCAGAAATCAGCACAGTATTCGGGGTGGGGGTATGAAATTTTGGGATTTCCATGACTTTGAGCTTTGGGGTATGTTTTCAATATATGGGAGTGGGGTTATGTTAGGGGGTGGGTGCTGGTGTGCTGCACATACCCCCAACTGACCCCAGGCCGACGTCTGACGTGTGTCATTCATTTGCCATTCCATTTGCCAAAGTGTCTTTTGAGATTTTGAATCTTTGCTCCTTTAACCGTGCTTTTGCAACTTGGTGCATACACTAGCTCAAAGTGTTTTGATCTGGCTGCTAATAGCTCAAGTCTTTTGATCTTGGTGCACCTATAGCTCAACTGTTGGTCTCATGATGTATATGCTCATTGAGTCATATCTTTCTCTGCTATACCTCATGACTGTGTTATCCTGCAAGAAGTCGTGTTTACCTCCTGTGACCTGCTGTGTTGTTATAATTGCCTTGAGAAAATAAAAATAGTAGACGGAGGAGAGGCGTTTATTTTCTCTGATCAATCCTTGGGCTGGGCTTTCCAGTTATCTTGTCACCGCCCTTCCTGCCTGTTGTGTGCAATGAGTTGTGCCTTCCCTCTTGCACAATTGCCTTTGGTCTCTTTTTGTTTGGGGAGCGGGCAGCGCGCCTCCCGCGATGACAATTCTTTCTCCTCCCTCTCTGTCCATCCACTACTAACGTGGACGCTCAACCAGAGATGACCAACGCATTATCGATCCGCCCGCTGGTCTACTATTGTCCCGCAGCAATATTACCAAAAGTAACATAACCTAACAAGAATGAAACACTACGTGCTAAGAAACGATTGAACCCTGCCGCATTTTGACTTGATTATAATCATTCTTGTTAGGTTATATTATTCTTGGTTGCAGTATTAGTGATGACGTTTTTTATGGAATACCGTAGCCACTGATGCATACATGTAGTCACTACTGTCAAAACTTGTCATCTTCATACTTTTTTAGTATTTTTACTTGGTAATAATAATGGTACTTGCTAATGGTAAAATTAATGGTACTTGGTAATGTGTTGTACTGTACATGTACAGCCAGACCCAACAGCAAAATACCGATATTTGACTTTGCTTTTCAAGTAGCCTTTTTGAAAAGCAAGCTAAAGCAAAGTCAAGCAGACGAAAACGGTCTGCTTCTTCAAAAGCAGGTCAAAAGCAGAGAAAAACAGCCACCCAAAAAAAATCTGCTGCTTGATTGACAGGTTGCATAATTGCCCTAGCTTCTCCCTTCCTCTCTCCCCTCCCAATAGCACAGGCAAGTGAGGTGTGGCGCATCCTTGTTTGCTCTTGGCCCTCCCTCTGGCTAGCCACACGCCCTGTAGTAGCAACACTGTGTGCTGTACATAAGGCTGCTCGTCTGGACAGGTGTGTGTATGCGTCGCGGCTCCTGTTCCTCTGAGGAGGTACTACTACATTACTGTATGTACACATTCGTGAAGTAATAGCCTACCACTACAAACTACACTTTTACGTACATACATAGTAGGTACAGTACGTGTAGGTAGGTAAAATAGGCACTGATGTCAACTCGGTCTTCAGTAAAAACGGGTAAAGTAAAGTAAATTACCCGGGTATGCCCTAGCCCGGGTAAAGTAAAGTAAATTTACCCGGCTCCTGTCAAATCGGGTAAAGTAAAGCCATATGACACATTTTACCCGGGTAAAATCGGGTAAGTACTAGGAAATTATTTTAGTACTAAAAAGTTAGCAATAGCTCGGCCTATGTAGTTTTTTCTATGTCACTGTTACATTCGAGTCTTTGCACTAAATTTCCCAGGTTTTTCATCAACAGACCTTATTGTATCATTGTTGAATATCGCAGTAGCTTGCCGCTACGCTACATTACCATACGTACATACATACTGAACCATACATACATACGTGGAATGTACATACTATGTACATTACATAACATAAGATACGTATGCGCGAATGAACGAACATTGAAGTGTCCCTTCGTGCGTTGTCTTCTCCGCCTCGTGGAAGGAATTATATGCGCGTGAGTGCTGAGCTGCATAGAGCGCACGCTTTACTTGATTACGTTTACCCGGGTAAGTACTGAGTAAGTATGTGCCGAGTAAATCGGGTAAGCATTGGCCATACTTACCCGCAATTTCAGCATTTTTACCCAGGTAAGCGTCTACACTGCCGGGTACTGGTAAACCTTACCCGATAAGTCATTACATCGGGTAAAGTAAAGTAAATTTACCCGGCCCAAAATTGGCCATTTTACCCGGGTAAAGTACCGGTAAATTTTACTCTGACATCAGTGAAAATAGGTACATAAGGTACACCAACCTTTATGCAGAAAGTGTGGACAAGCAAGGACACAGCTTGGGAATGAACACAGATAAACGGAAGAACTCCTGTTGTATGTATGCGACAGGAAAGTGAGTGGAAGGTGGGGAGCGAGAGAAGCGCTTCACCCCGCCAGATGGGTCTCGGCTCAGGTTTCAGTGCCCTGGGCGAAAAATGAATAAAAGCAGAGAAAAGCAAACCTTGAAAAGCAGATTAAAGCAGACAAAAATAGCTGTCAAGCAGACAAAAATGAGATGCAACTTGGCAGCAAAAGTCTAAAATAGAGAAAAATGGCCCTATCCTACAACATGGGGCGATTTTGGCTTCTTCAAAAGCAAAGTAAAGCAAAGTCAAATATCGGTATTCATGTTGTAGGTTGTACTGTATTTACTTTACTTTTAATAAATTGATTCATTGCTTATCTTAATTTCCAAATACACAATAGTATACACAATAATACACAAAATATTACACACATATTCTGTAGAAATGAGCCAAATTATTGTGTCTAATTTAGTAGATCTTTAGCAAATTTCCACACAATTAGACACAAACACGGGACATAATCTCATCGGTAGACAGATATTTCACAATATTTCATCCATCAACATACCTTTGCACAGTTACATTCTGTCGCCTACATAATCTGGAGTTTTGCCTACCTAATCACACACATTTAGTAGATCAGTTTTGTAATTACGTCTACAAATCTGTGATTTCCACATAATCTTTGTGTTTGTGTAGATTTTCCCCATACAAAATTCCTTGAGTTGTGTAGACAGAAATGTGATTGCGTCTACAAAATTTGTGTGGATTTTTTCATCCCATCTACACATTTAAAGATATTATGTAGACAGATTTTGGTAGATAAAGTGTGTAGACGTCTACACATTTAAAAAAATTTTTAAAAAGATCTACATATCGATTGTGTTGATCTTTTATGTAGATTTTTTCAGAGATCTACTCAATATGAATTATGTGGACAAGTGGAACAACTAAAGGGTTATAGGGCCGAAGCCTCAAAGCGCGATATTATTTGACACTTGACATTGGAATGTTGAAAAAATTGAAACCGGCAAAAACATTTGCCTTTTGTCACCTTATCACAAGTCATCACACACAGGTGGGTGTCTGGTGCAGGATAATCAACAACAAGGCAAACATAGCATACACTATAGCTCCAGTCCAGCCCCAGCGTTGCATATGAGACAAAACACCATCTTCTTATCGAATCCTCCCCAAAGGAGCGGAGGGGAAAATAATGCTCATTGTTGACATAAACTTATTGCAAAGATGACGACGGATGTACCAACGTGTACGAACGTACGTACCATACATACGTACACGTAGGTACCATACGTACGTACTTACGTACATACACGTAACCTTGCCTGCGACGTATGTACATGCTACACTACAGTGCGAATGAATGCATGTGCATGCGGCTTGATAGTTGATGGTGCCAGGGGGTAATTTAGGACCCTCTTCTCTTATCATGTGTGCGCAAAAATTGAATTGCGACTTTTGTGGATATTTCTTCGCTTGATGTATTCACTGTGTACTAGCGTGTCCGAAATTGCCGCACGCTACCCTACTGTAGGTATGTCCGCATGTCCAATCCTCAACTCGCCAATGCATTGCGCAGCCGTTGTGTGTACAAAGTGACACAAACTTTTTCTGTCGCGTCCCTTCCCCTTTGCTGCGTGCGTGGGGGCGACGACAGCTCATGCTTTGCTAAGCTGCTTTCCATGCGCTATAAAATGTAGCCGTCTCCAGTCTACAACAAGTGGAGAGAAAATCATCAGCATTAAAATAGAGTAGACCAAGTTGTTCGTTTCTTTATACATTGTAGCGCAAGATAAAACCAGCTGGAAAAAGCAACGAATTATTGAGAAAGTGGCCGCTTGCTTTTTGCTTTGAAAAAAAGCCGACCGTGTGCTTTAAGAAATAGTACGTACTGTACGACCTATGAACAGTACGTAGCTAGGTAGGAAGTAAAATGGCTCAGGTTCTGGCATCTCGCTCTTCTACGCTCTACTTCTTCGCCATTGCAGCCGCGATAGCATCTCTGATTCCACGGCAAGCAGATGCTCAATCTGACACTAATAACGACGATATTAAGGCAGCTCTACCGGAATCCTTCACGCTTCTGTCCTCTAACTCTAGCCTAAGACTGGCTCCGATTCTATGGTCGCCTACTCTTGATTATCTGTCGCTGAAGTTCTCGTTTGCGACCAGAAGTTTCAGTGGTCAGCTAGCAGTGATTAGCATTAGTAATCAGGAAGCGGAAAGAAGGTTTCTACTGACCATCTGGGTGGAAAGAAGAGTGTTGCGAGCGCGGCTAAGGAATGCGCCGTAGATAATGAAGTGCTGGTGGAGGCGAATAATTTTCGATCAGGTGAGAGCAGAAAAGACACTGATGATTGCTACATTAAGTTACGGTAGTGTTCAATTTTTTTAAAAAATGGTGTGGCAATAAATAACGGACACCCAACTTTTTTCTTCATAGACTAACTACGTATGTACGTATGTACTGTAAGTTTACGTACCTAATCACCCTAGACTGTAGCCAAGATGAATTTGAAAGCTAAAGGCGATGTAGGGCAAGTTTTAAGCTACACTTCTCATAAATAAAAAATATGACGTAGTTTGTGTCCTCGAACAAAGTGACCACGACCAAGATTAGAAAGGCGACTACTAAGTTTCACGCGGAGTCCAATCGATAGGGTCGTCACGCCTACTGCCAACTCTGTAAAGTAACATAGTGCAACAGAAAAGGGATTACAAATTGTTTAGCGATGATATCTGATGGAAAAGTGCACAATGTGACCGTCCTGCTCAACATACAGGATGCTGCCATGTCTGTCGATTTGGATGGGAAAGAAGACCGTGCTTTTATCGTCGGAAGCTTCACAGTTGACCACGCTCTGCATGCGTCCATTATTTTTGGAGAGTCACCAGGTACTTAATCAAGCAAGTACAGTACTGTACGGTATGTACTATGTAACAAACTCGTACAGTTTGTCCACAGCTAACAGTTCGTTGGACGATTGACCACGTAAGGAGACTTTTTAGACTTGCGACGGAATGCGGTAACCAACTGGTTGAGATACCGTAACCTTGGCTAACACTTCAGAGAGAGGGAGAATTCAAGAGAGAGAAAGAAAACAACAATTGCCAGGGATAACCCGAAGATCCGAACCGACTGAACTTCAGCCAAAGATTTCAACCGAACTGACTGAACCTACCTCCAAGTGCCCGCGGCTATGGCCTCATCCCATCGGATGATTCCCTTCCAGAACTTTCTGGAACTTTCCAAACCCTTCGAATCCTTCGATCCACCATCTTGATTTACGTCAGCGACTGGTGGCATCAGCTAGCTCCACTTTTTATAACTTTTTATAAAACTATTATTAGCTACTTGAAGCTGCTGTTTTCTCGAACTTTCTCTACAGTATCCGTGCATTCTTTTCATTGCATCATTCAACACATATATACACATTATAAGATACTGTGATCAACTTACACGTACTATGGAGCCATGTACACGTACACTTTTATTCATACATATTTCATCCAATACATTCATGTACAGAATATTGTTGATATGATAGTATGATCGTTGATGCCTACATACGTATTCGTCACACCTCCCCCATTAGCGAAGACGACCTCGTCGCCAATTTATCCTCATATACAACACCAAAGTCACAATTTTGTTTAGTCAAATCATTTTACAACAGACCATACAGTACGTCAGGGTCACAAATTTGGGTCAAAGCGTTTGCTAGGGTCATGCGTACATGTATTGTTCTTTTTTATTGATTCCGTATCAGGGTCAATTTCAGGATCATTTTCAGGATCAATTTCAGGATCATAATCAAGGATAACACCTCTCCAAAACTACAAGCTACAACTATGTGTCCTCAACTACTACATAATTATACCCCATCGTGATATTGATCACAAATTGTAATTACATACAATAATTGTAATTACGTACAATACGGTACCCCTACTATTCTTTACATACGTCCATGAGTATTTCATCCACCACCTCTCTCACAACATCCTCCACTTCCATCCTCTCCTCCCACGATTCCGCCGTACCTTCTGTATGTATACAATATATGTACACATACACTGCTCTAACCATAATACATATACCTATGTAATACATACCTATTATGTACACAAAAATTCCCATTTTCCCAAAAATACAGAACACATACATAAGTGCAGGACACTACAAAAAAGGAAAACGATCACGCAGATCCATCTCACTTCCGCTGCTGCTTCCGTTTCCGTCCTCTTCAGCATCCTCGTCAGCACCACCCCCCGCCGAGTCAGTGATGCCGCCCTCGGCGTCAAGGAGGGAGGCGCCGGATGCCTGCTGCAAAATAGAATCTTCCAGACGGATTCGGTGGCGGCTCAAAGTGATAGCGTCTGCCGTATCCATAGCCGCTGATCTGGTCGCTTCAGCGACGCGCCTGGCAGCCTCATGGGAAATGCGGGATGGGCATTTCATTTGATTTCTATGCCCCATCACCGCAGTTCGCAATCCCAGTGGAACTCGTTCCTGCTGCGGCCGGAAGGGGTCCACAAACCGGCGCGCCACCTGAGGAAGGGGACCCGGTCTCCACGGACTAATCACTCGGGCCATGAAACCCTCCGGGGGCCGATAGACCGAGCACTCGAAGGTCGATCCTTGTGGCCCCGCTACCACCACACGGTGGACCAGATTGTATTCCAGAGGAGGGGCAGGTTGCCCCTGTACTTGCGCTCTTTCGTCCTCCTCCAGATCTTTCAAGGCATCATCTCTGGGCCTCCTGGCTGCATCTGCCGGCGTCCGTCGTCGACGCGACCGACTGTCCACTGTCGCCCCGATGGGCCATCCAGATCCAGAGGCCATTACAGTGGATGACATAAAGTAGACTGCCGTAAATCACAGTACAAGTGACGATAGCAAAGTTGTACAGCCGATAATGCAGTAGTATACAGGTGAGATGCAGTTTCGCTTTTGACGTAGTTACACAATAGGTGCTGATGTACAGTAGCTCGATGACGAATTTAGCTGAAAACAGCAGATTGCCATTTGAAAATTTCGATAGTATAAGCAGATGAAGCCTCGACGATAATATAAGCAGACGAGAGGTACCGTAGTCACGTGATGGATGTAAGGTTGAGTTACAGTTGGTGCTGTCGTAGTTCAATGACTAATATACGTAGTATAGTCGGTTGATTCGATGAAGCGATGATAAAAGCAGATGCCGACGCGATGATAAAGAAAAATGACGGAACAACTTTGTGACAGAATGCGGTGTGGACAAGCCACGAATTAGTAGATGACTGGTAGGTGGTTATCACTTGAGCCTAAATTTTTACATACCATAGAATAAATAAGGATTATGTAATAAACTACACTATGCCATGTATGTACATAAGGTACATAGAGCATGCGCCCAAATAAAAGTATGAGGCAGCGGCTACGTTACGTCATGCTTCCCACACAAAATTTTGTACGTACATATAATTAACTGCTCCATAAAGTGGCGAAAGTACGGTAGTTTTTGTCTACTGTAACAACTAGGAAAACAAACGCTCAAACTTGACTAGCACCTTGTTATCAGCTAGCTCAAATCTAGATATCAAATTTTTCATTTCCTGTTTTGTAGTAGCTTGATGATTAATAGCATACCTTGTAGTACCATGATCAGTCTGTGTAACCCCAATGGTGTCCAAATTTACTTTAAAGTATTTAGTAGCAGATGTACTACCAGGACAAGCTTGATAAGCAGCGCGCATGCAATCCGCCACTAGAGCCATTACATGACGTAGCGATTCGTCATCCGTTGCCTCCCCATATACTAAAGTAACTACCTTAACAGGCATTTTTCTTACATTCAATAGCCGGATAAGTGATCGATAAAGGCCCCAAACTATGAAGTGAAGTGAACACAGTCAACTCTGAAGGCACAGAAGCAGCCTAAAACAAGCATATTTACTTTATGTATGGTGCACCACTGTACTGGGTACTGGTGTCCGTACATCGGATGGTTTATTACGCTTAGCCAATAAAGGTCTAGGTGCTGGCATTCGAGGTGCTGGCATCAAATTAGGAAAAGATGAATGCATTGGAACAGCATAAGTGGAAGGAACAGGTGCATGCTGACCCTGTTGCCTCCTGGTTTCATTATCACTGACTACCTTTGTTAGACTAGCAAAAGAACAAATTAAAATATCAGCAGAAAGCTGGCCAAACATATACGGAAGCTTTCCAAAAGGTAAGTCATCCATTGGATGGATAGGAATAATGATGTCATCCACTGCAGGTGGGTGCATACGAGTTCTCTTAGCTTCCCGTGCCAACACCCAATAAACCCCTGGACAATGTCCAACTGTCTCTAAGCTAAGCCGTTGCATTTGAATCATCTTTTGAGAATAGGCTAAAAGTTGGTCGTTAGTAATATTTTCTTGAGGTGGAGGTTTGCCAAAAAATACAACTTGTGGTATTACGTTAGGCAGTGCATGAAGAACCCCACCAGATGATTGTAAATAATTACACATGTCCATGCCGACTTACCGGAGAAAGTACTGTAGTTGATTTAGCGTGACACTGATTGCTCCTGTTTATTGTCCTACTGCCAGTACGTAGATATGCGACGAAGTATTGCTAAAAGCAAGTAGGTAGCATGCATGCATTTCACACGTACAGTAAGCCTTTTATTTATTAACTGTAGTAGAAGGGTTGGACACCTCATCCTTTGTTGGTTTAGAAAACGTTACTGTCTTCGTCTCACCTACTTGTACAGGAAAATCAAACTGTGTGGGCTCTTCTACATAAACCACTACACTGGAGACTTCGCATGGCTTTTTCGTACTTAGTGGGTGCGATCCTTGGGCATTATCAGGCACCCGCTTACGTTCTAACACTGAAAGCCTAGTCTGGGGCAATAAATATCGATAAGACTCTTGAATGGCTTCTGCCTGCATTTTAGAGATAGGATAAATGTCGCAATTGAAACAGAAGTCTCCATCCGATTCCATCTCAGTCACCCGCTTTACATCCCCGCAACGAACAAAGAAATGATGCTGTGTTATTCCCGATTTGGCCATGGACAATTGAAGATCCTCAACTTTTTTACGAACCCCCTCCCGAAAATGGAATTTGACTGCGTCGTCCTCAGTAGCTATCTCCCCCAGAAAGAGCACTTGCATAAACTCAGGCAACAATTTGTCAAAGGAATAATGAGCTGGAGTCGCCATCAAAGGAACAATAAAAAGGAGGTTTGAACAATAAATACGTATCGTACGCAGTCGAATGGCCAGTTAGTAACTTACCAAATGAATAAGGATGATTTGATGATGACAAGGAAACGACGATGTGACAGAATGCGGTAAGCCGAAGCTTGAGTAGATAATGTTGACGATGTGACAAAAAACGACGATGTGACAGAATGCGGTAAGCCGAAGCTTGAGTAGATAATGTTGATCTGCAAAGAAAAATCCATGCATGCGGCTAAAATGAAAATATCACACACGCACATCTCATAACTAAAATGTCAAGAAGAGAAGGCTGATGATTAGGGAATACCAAGATTAACGTCATCATCTTTCAATGCCTCTCCAGGGTCAGGGACCACTGGGAGGTGACAAGGTTTCAGCCTATTAACATGTACCCACATTCGTTTTGCAGTGGGCGCATCACAAGGATAAATTTGTACGTTTGGCATATCCAACTCTGAAACACGATACGGACCCTTCCATGGCCGCGCCAATTTCGGCGTTTGGCCCTTTTGAACTGTAGGATTATGAAGCCACACTCTAGCGCCTAATCTGGGCTCAAAAACATGCACTTTTTTGTCATACTGTACCTTCTATTTCCCCTGCGCCTTCTCTATGTTTTCTCTTGCTAATTTCCAAGCCAACTGCATATTATGTACAATATCATCTTTGTAATCATCGATTTCTACGTACGTACGTGGTTTGGGCAGTAACGCCACTCTACAGGTAAGAGAGGGTCACGTGCGTGGCACAGAAAAAACGGACTTTCCCCCGTACTCTCATGTGCTGACGTATTATAAGCGAAAAGTACAAAAGGTAAATAATAATCCCAATTTGTCATGTTACTTGCCACAAATTTTGACAGCATGTCCAAAAGTGTACGGTTACCCTTCTCTACCTGACCGTTTGCTTGTTGATGAAATGGAGTAGTATTTATTTTGCGCGTGTTAAAAAATTCCAGAATCTGAGCGAATAAGCGGCTCAAAAAATTTGAGCCACAATCCGATACTAATTCCCGCGGACATGAGTGACGACACACGATTTCCCGCACAAACATAGAAGCGATAGTCTCAGCCTTTATGTCAACGCATGCAAAAGCCTCCATGTACTTAGTCATCATGCAGCACCACAGAACAATGTACCGATTTTTCTGATCTGACTCTGGCAAGGGCCCAAGACAATCCACAGCTAATTTTTCAAAGGGCCCCCTAGAAGGGATCGAAACCAAAGGTGCCCGAAAAGTTGTCGGTGGATTTTTCCGAGTTTGACAAATTTGACAAGTTTTACACCATTCCTTCACATCTTTTTGCATCCCCGGCCACCAATAATAACGAGCACACTTATCTAATGTTTTCGCAACTCCCAAATGACCCCCAAAAACGTCGTCATGATTTGCCTCAAGCAATTCGGCACGTAAGGCCTTAGGCGCAACTAAAGGCGTGTGCCGTGTGACACGACTGCCTGATTTTAAAAAATACAAACAATTGTCAGGCCCAAGTGCGAAAGAATCCCCTTTTGCCTCTATCCGTTGCTTTTCGTCGTTGTCGTCGGGTAAGGTGCCCTTCTCCAGGTACGTAATAATTGGCAGTAGATCCGGATCCTTCCGCTGACGCTCAGCCATATTCGGAGGAGTAGCAGTGGAAACCACATTCACTGGACACCTGGACAGAGCGTCTGCATTGGCATTCGATTTACCTGGTCTATGTTTGATCTCGAAATCATATTCCTGCAACTGCAATGCCCATCGCTGAAGCCGAGGTGATGGACATTGATTTTGCATGATGTACTTTAAGGGGTTATGATCAGTCACAATGGTAAAATGCCTACCATATAAATATGGCCGATACTTTTTTGTACTCCACACTACCGCAAGGGCTTCAATTTCGACTGGAGCGTAATTTTTCTCTGCCGGTTGCAATGTCCGCGAAATATACGAAATACATAGGACGTTCATCACCATTGTCATCTATCTGTGATAGTACAGCTCCTAAGCCCAAGGTGGAAGCGTCTGTCATCAAAAAGAAGGGCTTGTCAAAATTTGGATGCGCGAGTATAGGAGGGGATAAAAGCTTTTGCTTCAAGGTCTGAAACGCTGTTTCACAATCATCTGTCCACTTGAAAGTAACTCCTTTCTTTAGCAAGACCAACAGTGGGTGCGCCAGCTGTGCATAATTAGGGACAAATTTACGATAATACCCTGTAATACCGAGAAATGCTCGTAAAAGGTGGTCAAATCATGCGGACGCGGAAACTCACGTACTGCCTTCGTCTTGTCATCCGACGGCGATAACCCTTTACTAGTGACGATGAAGCCTAAGTAAGGCACCTCTGAACGTGCAAAAAAGCATTTTCGTGGTTTTAGCTTGAGATTGTATTTACGGAAACGCTCAAAAATTTGTCTCAGATGATCTTTGTGTTCTGCAAAGTTAGTGCTGAAACAAATGACATCGTCCAAGTATGCCAAAGCAAAATTCAAGTTAATCCCGGCCAAGACGATTTCCATGCAATGGCTAAAGGTAGCTGGAGCCGAGGCTAACCCTTGCGGAAGAACATTCCACTCAAAAAGCCCTTTGTGACAGATAAAAGCAGTAATTTCTCTATCATCGGGATGTATGGGTATTTGATGATAAGCAGAAGAAATGTCCAGCGATGTCAAAATTTTTGCCCCGCCTAACCTGTCAAGCAACTCATCTATTCTAGGTAAGGGCCAACAAGAAACTTTTAGGGATTGGTTAATTTTGCGCAGGTCCTCTACCAGTCTCCATTCGTTAGCGGCCTTCTTTTTGACCAAAAGCACAGGGGAGGCCCATGGTGAATGACTTTCAGATATTAGTCCCCTCTCAAGCAAATTATTGATGTGTTTTTCTGCGATTGGCTTAAGTGCTTCCGGTATACGATATGGGCGTTGTTTGATTGGTTTCTCACACGTCATTTCAATTCTATGTTGAACGGCTGTTGTTTTGCCAAGGTCGTAGTCATCTTTTGAAAAGACATCCCTATATTCCAGTAACAATGTAAGTAATTCCTCTTTCTGTGTAGGTGTCAAATTTGCCTGTGATAAATCAACCTCCTTGATAGATGTTTGAGCCACTTGCTCTGGCGTTAAAGGGGTATACTGTATGTCTATGTCATTGTTGGGAAGAACATCAATGTCTGCCATAGGTGTTGCGATGCCGAATTTTGTGCTCGGATAAAGGGATACGGGTGCCATGCCTGTGTTCATTACCATGTATGAAGCTGTTCCCCCTGATTCTACCGATGACAATACATGACAACCATTCAACCCGTATTTATCCGCCAGTTGCGGATCGGGGCCAATAAAGGCCTCAGTTAGTGTCTCTGGTTTGGATACTGCCACTGGAAGACAAACAGCAGACCTAGGAGGGATTACGGTATGTTCTATTACACGCACGGCCGGCCTACTTGCCCCCGGCGTGCATTGCAGTGGGACTGAAAATAACCTATCATCTTCGCTCAATAATTGAAGAACGCCCCGTTTTAAATCAACTACAAAAGGCGGCAATTGCTGAAGCATATCGACACCCAATATGCAATCGTAGGGGCAAAAGGCGTTTGGCGCAACGTAAACAGGATATGTATTGGAATAATTACCAATGGTATACTGTACTAGGGCCCGCCCAATTAACGCCACTTCCTCGTTCCCCATTGTCGTTGCATGCGTTATTGGTTTAGGTGGTGTAGGCGTGACCCGAAGAGAAGGTAAAAGCCGCTCCGGTATCAATGTAATGGAGGCTCCTGTATCTAATAAGGCCGTCATGTAGACGCCATTCATAGTAATAGGAACAAGAGTCGAACCCGAGCCATCCATAGCATTGATACTAGCAGACTCATTTCCTATCCATGACGGAAAAGTCTCTGCTGTATATTGACGTGTGCTCTGTTGCAAAGAAGGTGCACTATGATATGTAGGTGACCCGGACGCAGATATCCCCCTATCAGTCAAATAATCTCCGCTGTCACCTTCACTATGGACGGACATTACAGCGCTATGTTCAGGTATCGTAGACAAGGTTACCGATGGTGCCCTGTCTGCCACTAGTATTTCTACTGGCGTTGATGATCGTGGCTGCTGTGATTCTGATGTCCCATGTTCGTCATCCGTAGAAGAATACTGTAACCGACGAGTGACGGCTGGTGAATCGGGTGGAAACTCTACGATAGGAGAGTGAACGTATGGAGTGGAAGGCGTTCTGTCGTAAGCTACTGCTGAGTTGCCTTGTACAGTAAATTCAAGCGGAATTTCTTTAAAACAGGTCTCATTCATTGGCAAGGTATCTTTGGTATTGGTAGTGATCTTTGGGAAGTACGTAACATGGCCACACCTCTACCAACTGACCCGACGTACGTGCAAACACATCAGATCGATTCAAAAATTGACGCACAGTCAACGTAGGACTAGCAACAAGAGTTGACAAAAAAATACGAATAAATGCGTTCATATTTTTACACGACGCTACTGTAGCATGTCTAAATGCAAAGCGAATATTTTGTTGCAATTTCGTCTCAACCGCTTGCAGCTGAGCAGCGAGTTGTTCTGATGTAACTATCCCAACAGCATCCTCACGTGCTGCTCGCTTAGCCCTCTCTACTTCACGAAATGGTACCCCCTGGTCAGATATTATTAAAGAGTCACCCCCACACGTCCGAGTTTCCTCAGGATGAGTTACGGTAAGAGCCAAGTTCCCATCATTAGACAACCATGTTTTACCTAGCTGCTTGCCTTGCACTGTTCGCCAAGGTAAATACTCACAACGCTCTCTGTCATCTTTCCGCCAGATCAACACAGACCCATCATCCAATGCACAATCCTCTTGCTTATAATAACAATGCCTAGTATTCCCAGCCGGACTTTCCATATCGGCAGATCGGTGACGTTTAAAAACAGTCGTTTCCAAGAGAAAGCAATTTGTTTTCTCGAATTTAACCCATTTGCAACAGTGAATACCACCCCCAGGATATTGCCAATCTACTTTATTTTCCGTCTGCCAGACACCACCCTTATTCGTCAAAGGCCCCTCCGAACACTTTTTATACCGCGTCATCTGTTTGCACTCAGCCACAGACATGGGCTCCTTCTTGGTATGTTCACGTTTCCAGTTTTCGTCGCCAAAGAAAAAGGAAAAAGTCTCCACTGTTTGGGTTATTTTTTTGCACAGAAAAGCAACAGATTTGTACTGAACTAAATTGCGCTTGAAAAGCTTGATTTGTTTGGCTACGGGTTCTTGATTATCCCCCGATAAATCTGGCTTGCAATTCAGTTCTCCTGGGAGATTCCATAGTGTACGACCGGCACTAGACTGACACACCAAAGGTTGTGGCGGCAAGAGTAACAGATTAGCTCGCTCCCCATTAGCACTATGTACAGCTAGGGTCAGTATTGTTAGTAACCCAAGAAGGGGCAAAATCGAAGACGAAAATTTCAGATTAGTGTCTGCCAGTGAGTAAGAACAAGCCCGCTCTTGCACTTTTTGCTCTGAGCTCAAGCTAGTTTTGTTGCAAGAAGAGATAGCATGAATGTTAGCGGCTGTATGCTTTGATCCAGAGGAAGCAGCAGCGCAAAGCCTAGCCCCCAAACGATTATTCTGTTCTCGCAAACTCTCGTTCTCTTTTCTCAAGGCGTCAAAATCATCCACCACGATCGCATCTACATCCCCAGATTGCTTTAGCACTGGTTGCTCGACCGGCGTATGCTTTTCAGGCACAGATACATGCATTGTACGTACGACATTTACTCCGCCTGCATTCCTCGGCGCCATTCTCCGAGCTACTTTTGACGCCGGAGGCGAGAAATCTTGACGCGGCGCACGAGCATAACAATTTCGTTCAAAATGTCCCGGCCTACCGCAGCGAAAGCATTTCTTATCCCCATCCTGAGATACTGTATTACGTGGGGCTGACTGAAATGAAAATTGAGCTCGGCCTGAAAAGGCACCCCGGCTAAAACCTCGTCCTCTAAAATTTTGCCCTCTCGGTGAAAAACCACCACGTTGGAAATTCGAAAAGTTGCCCCTTCCAAAATTCGCACCCTGATTAAAAGCGTTATTGTTTCGAAAGTTTCCTCTGCCTCCCGGGTTACGGTATACGCCCGCATATTGAAAGTTATTCCGCGGTTGAATGGAATATGGTCGATTCTGCGGTTGCATCAAATTCAATGCGTTCACATTTGCATCCGCAGTATGCATAAGCAACGCATCTAATTTATCAGATATACACGAGATGTCATCCCTACCTGGCACACTTGACATCAATCCTAACCCACTAATTTGGCTTAGCCCCTGCAGCCTTTTTTGGCCATTGGATCATTCAAAAGGCGCTGCTGAGCTTCCAACTTTTGTGCCTTCTGCACCGCTGATCGAAAATCAGCTGGTTCGAACATCATAACCAAATTTCGCAGTTCGGGTCTCAATTTGTTGACAAAGTTATTCAAAAGCAAGTCGTGTTTTTCCTCAGCAGAAAATTTAGTAAATCCCCCGCAAACTAATTTTTGTAATTCCGCTGCAAATTCCAACACCGACTCATCCTTCTTCTGAACACGCGCGTAAAGTTCAGTTTGCTTAAACTTTTTTGATTCCGGTGGCTGCAATCGTTCCTTCAAATCGGCAGTCAAATGCTCCCAATTAGCTTGCCTAACTTGTGATACATCCCTGTA